>JBBYHH010574736.1:0-10719 GCA_038382905.1 Daphne laureola
CATCATTATACCACGTGGAATGCATCATTGTCGTGATCAAACGCATCTATGCATGTGTGCTGTAGAACAAGATGTTTACATCAGAGTCATCAGAAACGAGCGCATCATAGTGCATCGGGAATACATCATTGAGGTGTCGGAGAGCATCATTTTCGGTTGCTGGGGGGATTGGCTGGATTTGTTGTTAATTTTGTTGATTTCGTAGAAAACGAAGGTGGATTGGTTTGATTTCTGTCTAAGTTGGTCGCTCTGCATGGAAGGAATGATGAATCATCTTGGATTCGGTGATTCCAGAATCGTTACCGGCACACACGACGACCTATAGTCACATAGGTGTACCTATGACACAACCTATCAACATTCTTTAAATAAATTCTTCTTTGAGTCTAAAAATCAGAAAGTTAAATTGTATTAAAATTTTATATTTCACCAAACTTCAAGGTTTTTTTTATTTTTTAACAAATTCTGAAATTTCGAGGTAAATTGATAATTATATAAAACCTTAGTAGGTTTTTTATACTATTAATTAAATTACCCTTAGGGTCAGAGTCGCGACTCTTGGAAAAAAAAATCCATTTTTTCTTTCACTTTTTTAGTTTCTAATATATTTAATAATATTAAATTTATTATTTTTTTATAAAATATTTTTTTTTTTTAAATTTCTCCACTTACATACCTTGCTCGATCAATCAAAAACACATTCCCAAATTTCTAATTTTTTTTTCGAACTTACAATGAACTGAGGTTAACAAATTAAAATAGGAAGAAATGATTAGAGACACCATTCCCATCGCTAATTCTTGCTAATTCGCAGCAGTTGTATCAATCTTCTGCTTGAAGGTGACGACAAATCTGGTTCGCTGTTAAAATAGAGCAAACATTTTGATTGGATTTCATGTGGTGGCGATCACCTTCCTTCATCCTCGAGCAGCGGGAGCTACAGGGGCGCAACGCCGCCGCCGCCGAGTCCCTCTCTCTCTCATCTCATCCGCCGCTTTCCATGGCAGACACGCTCCAAAACCCTAATCCTCAAACCGGTATCTCCGCCTACTACCAGACCCGCGCCGCGCATCACGGTGTCGTAACCAGCGACTGGCTCTCCCAGGCTCAGGCAGCCGTCGCCGGCGATGCCTCCGGGAGCGAGTCCGGTGTCGTAGCATGCACACCTGAAGGAGGCGGCAAGGGATTCGGCGTTATACATGAGTTCAATAGCTGGAGGAAGCAGCCGGATCTGGCGGAGGCCGTCGCAGCTATTCGGGCCCTCGCGGCGGTTATTAGGTCTAGCGAGGCTACGACTATGATGGAGCTTGAGATTGAGCTGAAGAAAGCATCTGATTCTCTAAAAGTGAGTGATCTTAATTCCTCGTTTTTTCCTGTATCTGTTTGTTGCAGTGTCCTCGTATCTATGTTAGTGAAGTGATTAACAGAGATCATGAATTTGTTTCATCATTACAGGCATGGGATGCAACCTCGATATCTTTGACAGCAGGCTGCGATCTCTTCATGAGATATGTAACAAGAACATCAGCTTTAGAATATGAAGATTTCAAGTCTGCTAAATCTCGGCTAATCGAACGGGCTGAGAAGTTTGGTGAGATCTCTTATAAGGTACCTGGATTCTAAGAATTCAATTATTTCTGCTAGCTCATGCTAGTTAATTTGAAGGTAGACTGCTGATAAGATGTGAACATCTCACAGGCACGAAGGATTATCGCCATGCTTAGTCAAGATTTCATATTTGATGGCTGTACGATCTTGGTGCATGGTTTCTCTAGAGTTGTTCAAGAAGTATTGAAGACAGCAGCACAGAATAAGAAACTATTTAGAGTTTTCTGTACAGGTATGTTTTCTAAGACCTGTAATCCTGAAAGTGGCTATATCTAGGTTCTGTAGTTGGGGGACTCGTCTTAAATCTCTTAGCTAGCCAAACTAGCCCTCTTGGCTACGTCAATTTTGCACTTATCAATTTGAACTATGAACCTATCTTTGATTGTTGCTAGTATTAGTTTGTCATGGTAATGTATGAGGCTCCATTAAGCTTCAATGTCCAAACTCATATAACTAATTGTGTCTGCCTGTGCTTGAGTGCCCTTGGTTTGATATAACTAATTGCTTATTACAGTGTAGCTTTAGAAAATTTCTTGGGTGTGGGCTCATTTGAAACCTGAACTGGATTAGTTGGCCAATGGTCTCTCTGGCTAGTAAGAATGAAACCTAGTAAAACTGTCAGAAATTGATGAAATGGACTTAAAAAGGAACCTCAATTAGCCTTGTGTTAACTACTTATAGCTTCATTTGGTTCATCTTTCTGTGATCTTTTGCTTTGTTACCATTTTTTATTTAAAGTAGAATAGCAAGATCTGGATGTACAAAAAACTTATATCGCTTCTGAGTAGTGTTTATTTTATGTAATGGTGCTTGGTTATTGTCATTGAGACTCTCGTCAAAGATTGTTGCTCACTATTACTAGCATTTGCTGTTTTTAAGGCGGGGAACTCATTCTGACAATTTTTTTTTGGTAATACAATTGCTGATGTTTTGTACCTTGAAACCGAGTTACTCAAGGTGCTGATGTATCTTTCCTTCCTTCCATGCAGAGGGAAGACCAGATAGGACAGGATTGCGATTAGCCAATGAGCTGTCCAAGCTTGATGTTCCTGTGAAACTCCTAATAGACTCTGCTGTGGCTTACACTATGGATGAGGTGGACATGGTACTCGTGGGAGCTGATGGAATTGTTGAAAGTGGTGGTATAATAAACATGATGGGCACATACCAGATTGCATTAGTAGCACACAGCATGAGCAAGCCAGTTTATGTTGCAGCTGAAAGCTACAAGGTATATTCATTTAGTCTTATCTTTTCCAATTCTCGATAGAGGAATTCTTTGTGGTTGCTCATTGGACGATTCTTCGCAGTTTGCTCGTTTGTATCCGTTGGATCAGAAGGATATGGCTCCAGCTTTAAGGCCAATCGATTTCGGGGTGCCTATTCCATCCAAGGTTGAGGTAGAAACGTCTGCACGAGATTACACTCCACCTCAGTATCTTACTCTACTGTTCACAGATTTAGGGGTTCTCACACCCTCTGTAGTTAGTGATGAGCTTATTCAGCTATACCTGTAATCCTTCATATGTTCTGTACCTTGTTTTTGACAATTTTGTAGTTACCTCTGTTCATCATTAAGGTACATCAAATTATTAACAGAGGCTAGAGGTTATTGATGGTTGTTAAAAATTGATAGAAGCATAAAGGGTCTTGAACCAGAATGCTCCTCAATTTCTTTAAGTTAACTGCATAGATTTAGAGAGTTGGAATTAAGGATCAGGTGTATTTCCCCTCTTTTGCAATCAGTTTCGCTACAGCACTCGCTGCTCTAGTTAATTGTCCACCATTTCCAAGTGTGATTTCTATGTTATGTATGACCGTGCCTAAGGGCATATCGGTTGAAGTAGATTCTTTTTCTTAAAAAGCATACGGCTTTCTGGATGTTGATGATGATATCTATACAGATAGATCGTAAAATTCTTATATATATCATACAATAAAGTACCACATGAATGGATTTATAAAGCATGGCCTTGTGGTGCGTGAACATACGGAATCAATCATGCCTATTCTTAGCATGATTTGCTACCAACAAACAATATGGAGAGAATCAATCAAGATAAATTGCTCCCAAATCTGGTTCAAACATTTCACTCAAATTTCCGATAAAATGTTTCTATGAACTTTCCTACCTAGAACCTTTGCACGGATGCCTGAACATGGGAAGATGGTTCATGGGAGAACTTGCAATTGTCTCCAAAGTGACATCTTCCTTGAGCAAAGAGATGGCAAGCTTGTGGTCTTCTTGCTGGATGGCCATAATTCACGTCTCTTAATGGCTGCCTAGAATTAGCCACAAAATTCTGTCCGTATGTTTGTCTGTAGTTTGAATGGTACTGATCAGAGTTCTGCATACGGGTTTCGTTTATATGGTACTGAGCGAGGGGATTCAGACCATAATACGGTTGTTGGTGAAGATAAGGTTGACAACTGGGTTGCCAAGGTTGTGGATATCCAGGGTTCTGGACAGGTGCTTGGTAAGTGGATGTGCTCGGCTTTTGGAAGTGATTTCCCGCTTTTGCTGTTGGTTTTGACAGAGGCTGGTTCTTGTTTCGCTCTTCCTTCTTGCAGACCCTGTCAACCGAATGAAACGAAATACTATTAAGTGAATGTTAATGGTCTGCACTGGAGTAAAAGAAACAGAAAATGGAACAGAACTTTTGGCCAAGGGCTGAGAAGTTCAAGTGTATGCCAATGTAATTTTATATTTCCTCATCATCTCTCTCTATATATATATCACCTGTTTTTCTTTTGTTGTTTCCTCCTGTCCTTCTCTTGGACACGCACCTCTCTACCAGATCTGGCAACATTGCCCCTTGAGTGTTTTTCATTCAAAGCCTTTTGCCTTTCACCTTCATCTTTCCATCTCTGATGTGGGAATACCCAGAAGCTAACTCAAATACTGAATATGAGCAAATGACTGAACCGAAATCAGTTATATGTGAAACAAACCTGTCTCAGTGTCTTCAGCCTGTAAAGATTCCGACCCTTAATCAGAAGAGGATAAAGCGGAGGCAGCGGTTTCTGCCCTTTGCTCCAAAGAACTTCTATCTGCATGCATCAAACAAAACTAACCTGTTAAAACCGGAATCCTCATCGTTGAAGTAGAGCAGCAGGTGATAAATTTTGGTTCACATTGATCAGGAGGTTTTGATGAGATTGGAAATTTTAAATACAATTTTGCGAAAAGAAAACGAAAAGAAAATCCGTATCTTTAACATAGTAGTATAAAGCAGAAGTGAACAGTAAGCAACACATAATGGGTATTTTTACATTGTTTCCAATTAATCATCTACTATCATTTTCATCCTTTAAAATTAAAACTGATAAATCACCAACAGAATAATTTAAACAAATTTTAGCAACTCAATGCATGCAAACATACCCACTATGGTAAAATAGCTTGTTACACAGTTACAGGCCATCATGCAGGCAAGACAAAGATTAGAGCAATGACTGAATACAGGAAAAAACGTGCAGCGCTGTGTCATATTCTTTAAACCTTGCGCATAAAACGCTTCCATCTTTTGACTCACCGTAAAGGTATGTTGCTGCTTAGCCGAACCATAGCTTTCTTTGACAATACGGCCAGCGACAGTTCTTTTACCACATGAAGGGCCAGCAGCACTTCGAGAAACAATGCTATACCTGAAATCGAAAGTACAAACCAGCAAAAAAGATTATCTTCCAGACACACCCATGAGCTGCACATAAGAAAAATTAATAAATAGAGAAGTGCATACATGTCATAGACATTCTGTTCAAACATGACAACATCTCCCATGCAAGCATCCCCTGCAATTCGTCAGTTTAATTTCATTTTAATTGTAACTAACTGAGGAGAAATGTAATTTGATTATAGAAATAATCTAGAGCCCCATTACTCCAAATTATAATGTTCACAAATTAGGTATAGCAGGTGAACCTTTGCAGTTCAGAACAAAGCTGTACGGTGGATACTTCTTGTCCCCTTCACCATTTAGAATCCTACGACGGCATGAAAAGTAAGAAAAGATGAAAGAGAAGTACGTATAGACACAGAAACAGCAGCAAGGAAGATTAGTTCATATTACTCGAGATGCTCACGAATGCGATGAATAAGGGTATCCTTATTGCCACTCAACCTCAATTTGTTTTTCCTCAAATAGACCTTGCACTGATCAACTTTCAACTTCTCAAGCTGTCCAGCTGCGAACAGACAATGACCAGAAAAACAATTCTCACTTCTAAAGCACAAGTAAACTTATTCTGTGGAATAAAAGTTCTCTTTCTTCCTTCTCCTAAGAGGCTAATCTTACATTATGATATACAGAACAATAACCTTTCTCAAGTTCAACAGAAATATAGCAGTACATATTTCATAATTTCACTTTCACTTTAACAGGACCAGAAAGACTACCTTTTACAATCTCTTGAACCGTCTCATAAGTCTTCTCATCCACCTCCGTCAAATCTATCTCCGGCGCCTCCAGATCCTTGGCGTTTCTGTCAAACAACCGCGAAGCCCCAAAAAATGAATACAATCATTTCATAACAACAAACAGAAAAGAAAATCAAGATCAGAAATTAACCTTGCCCTAGACTTCGATTTCTTCAATACAGATAGATTTGAGAATCTGGCACGAGCTTCTTCGACGACGCCATAGCTTGAGTCACTATCCGAGTCCGATTCACCATCCCAATCCGATTCTTCATATTCTTCTCCGAAATCGGAGTCGCTAGGGTTTTCATCGTCGGAGATCGGCATCACCTAGGATTGTAGCTTCGTTAATTGAGTGCAATCTATGTGGAGACCTGACCAACAATCGGAAGCGAACCAATTTTGCTCATCAGAATGGAAAGATGATCGGATCTATTAAATGCTTCGCCATGGAAACAGATGATCTAATGTGCAGAATTACGATTGTCGTTCAAAAAGACGACCGTTGGGATCAAGAAGAAGGTCTTGTGACAGAAAAGGTACCCAACTAAACATAGGAGTTTGTTTAGGCCCTTGAACTTTCATATACATCAATGATATACCTACCTAGTTTCTTCAAAAGAAAATGAAAAAGAGGTCATTTTGCCACTAATGTTTAGAGTTTGATAACTTTTTATCATTAAATTTTTTTGAGGGGTCAAATTATCACTGATATTTGAAAAATGGGGTAAATTTACCATTTTCGTTAAATAACTTGACGAATTCCGTTAATTTTTTTGGATTAATATTTTATTTTCACCTTAAAATTTCTAAATATAACAGATTAACCCTTAAACTTCAGAATTCTACATTTTAACCCTTCTCTCCCCCACTAGTAGCACCCTACAACACCACCACCGCCCCTTTCGTTATTGCACCGCCGTCCAATTAACCAAAAACATTTTGTTTAACAAAAGCATATTTAAAAATTTTACGTAATTTTTATATCGCGATTCTATATGTGTTACATTTTATTTATTATTATATTAGGAATGTGGCGTAAGGTACACGATAAATCAAAAAATTTGTATTTAATAAAAAAAAAATTGATTAATTGGGCGGCAATATGACTACGTATGATATGGTGGTGTAACGGTAGAGGGCCGGTGGTGCAGCAGCATGCCAAGGCTGTAGAGTGTTATTGATGGGGGAGAGAGGTGTCAAATTGTAGAAATCTAAAATTTAAGAATTAATTTATCAAATTTAGAAATTTTAAGCTGAAAATAAAATATTAATCCAAAAAAATTAACGGAATCCTTCAAATTATTTAACAACCGTAGCAATTTTATCTCATTTTTCAAATATCAATGAAAATTTGACTCTTTAAAGAAAAATAGTGACAAAATTATTAATCCCTTAACATTAGTAGTAAAATGATCAATTTTTTCAAAGAAAAACGAAAAAGAAAACTGGGGACTGTGTGCACTGACAAAACCAAAATATGAACATTAAGGGGAAGTGCCAAGACTAGCAAAACAATGACGTATGAAATAGCAATTGTGAGGGGATGCATTTATAGGTTTAAGGGTAATTATTCTAATTTTTTTTTTTTTAAAGTCAAGTAAATATGATTAAACAAAACGGATCAGAGGTTTATACAATCATAGGATCAAACAGAAAGACGAGAAATAATTCTCAAAAAATAAAGATTAGAGTGACATGTTTCTGAGATAAAGAGAAAAACCTCGTGTGGGTACAATTATTCTAAGTTTAATTACCATAAAATTTGATAAATGGAGTTATATAGAAAAAAATAAAAAATAAAAATGGAGTATAAGTTAAGGATACCAAATTTACTCAATTAAGAATAAATTGCAAATCTCTAGCCATATAACTTGCTCAAATCTATGAATTAATGATTAAGTTGAACCAAATTGAATTTAAAACTTTTCACTAAAATTCATCAAATTAACATTTCCCTCCAATTCCTCCGCCTAATTACATAAATATCACATCAATTCTTCAAATACTTCAATTTTCTACGTATGATCTCCACCTAATTGTTCATGTCAGCCAAATGTTTGTCTTCTCTTTCTCTTTGTTGAATTAATGTTTGGTTTGGCCGGTGATGTTAAAGATGCAAAGAACTTCCTTTGGTGAGGGCAACCAACAAATGAGGTTTAGTGGCCGAAAATGAAGTCCTCATGCTCTATAATTACTAATGGAATCACGATCATTTGTCTCTTTTTTGTCCCTATTTCACATGCATCTTGTTAATACAATTACTTAATACCGTTAAGTGTCCACTATAATTACAAATGGAGATGAGCGAATGATGTTAAGTAATTATAATTTTTTCTTTTTTAAAAGGAATGATTTCATTCGATTTCAAGTGGCTATTGTCAATAACAACCAAGTAGGGGGAACACGTCCCCAAACATGTCTCTCAAAACGTTTTAAACCATAGCGAGCAATATAATGTGCAGCACCGTTAGTGGTGCGCAGAACTAAAGCAACCGAATGAAAATAAAACCTACGACCCCATAAGCTTAGGGCGAATGAAGACAGAAGTAGCAAAAAATGTCTCAAACAAGAAGCCAAAAATAATAATAGGATCACCAAAGTGACAAAAGAGTAGAGCCAATTTGTGATACAATATCCGAAGTGATACCAATGAGTACATGTCCTCTCCAACTGCCATATGACTCCATGTAAGTATCCATCCGCAGCATCCGTGAGTCTGTTCGAGACATTCGTCCTCCTCTACTGTAGCCATGGAAAACATGCCCGAGAAAGTCTATTCCCTCCAAGGATATCCAGAAAGCACAAGTACTCAAGAGACAACACCTGCACATATAACATCAGAAACCAACATCACACACCCATCATCTAATGAAACCAAGTCCAGTAGAGATGTCGAATGATTGAGACAGACTTGTTACCTGAACCATTCGCGATCATCCAACTCATGGCGTCGGGCAAGGAGCAGTGTCGCTCCTTGTCGGTTCCTGCATATCCTCTAGTACGGCCTTTGTCTTCAGTATTGTCGACGAAAAAAGTATCACTTCTTTCCACAGCCCCAACCAAGTCAACCTCACTAGACAAAAAATCTTGAGGCTCCAACTTGTTGAAACATCCGCTGGAAGCAACCCCATCTTTGCACCTCCCCGAACAGAGCACTCAAGCACCGCTGCTTAAGCCTATGATTT
The DNA here is from genome assembly GCA_038382905.1 of Daphne laureola. Classification (NCBI taxonomy): domain Eukaryota; kingdom Viridiplantae; phylum Streptophyta; class Magnoliopsida; order Malvales; family Thymelaeaceae; genus Daphne; species Daphne laureola. Next base: position 9,217 of record JBBYHH010574736.1, read on the forward strand.
CGTCAAGGCCGGCAGAGCGACGCCATGCAGAGAACCTAGGCCCGCAACCGCTTGGCCAGGCATGAGGGTCAGGCTTCAAGGCGTCTGGAAGGGAGATGAGCCGCCAAACCCAGGAAGACAGGAACCCAGCGCCTGCCGAAAAGCGCCAGCGACGGCGGCCAGCAGATCGGAGCCCAAGAGGGCCACCATCGACATGCGAGGGTTGTCCAAATCAGCGCATACTTGTTGCAGGTGAATGGAGACTGATGGGTTATCAGAGCAGGGGCGATGAACGGACCTCCAAAAACTCGAGATCGACGCTGGTGGGAGGTGACGGCGCGGGAATAAAAAAAAAACCCTAGAACGAGGCATGGGAAAATTTTGTTAGAACTATAGGTGTATTTAATACTCCAAAATAGTGGATTGGCAACTGAGAATATGTTAAGTAATTATAATAAGAACACAATAATGGATCATTTATAGAGAAATGAGACAAGCTTGAGAATGGGCTTGTCACACTAAGGCTGCGGTGGGTTTTAAAGTGTATTTAATTCATTAATTATACTTTATTATCTTAATTAATACATTATCTAATACTAATATATTATTAAATATATCCTAAATTCCACTATAGCCATGCTGTAACAGCAGATAAATCTTGCCCATAAAGCTAGTGTTGTTGATGGAAAGATGATGATGATGTAGTAAAGTCTTTTGGGTGATGGACCCAAAATTCATTTTCTACCTAACTAAGATTCAACGAGGTGTTAATGTAATCGTAATTTGTTGTGGTGTATAATTTTAATTAAAATATAATTTATTTAGATTAATGTATAAGAATTTGAAAAAATTTAAAAATTGATATGATAAACTGTTTCTTTGATATGTATCACATGTATATTTTGCCATGAATCAAAGTACTTAGTGAATTAAAATGAGTCAGGAAGCAGTTGAAGAAGCAGTTGAGATTATTCATTTTAACGTTTATGTTGAGATTATAGATTAAATGTGTTTTTCTACATTGTTAGAGACATTTATTATTCATGTCTCATATTATTGAATCTTATTGCATTTGTTATTAAACTTTTTTATTTTTCATTTCCGTCAATATTGTCATTCAAGAAAAGAGTTTAAGTCAATTGTAATCAACAATGGACAAAATAAAAATCTCAAATAATTATTCATCTAAAGCATGTTTCTAAATGTGTATGTATGTTTGTGTGAGTGTGTGTACTCTATAATATTCTCTATGTCTCTTTTAATCGGAACATTTTCTCTTATGATTTATCCCTTAATAATTGAAACGTTTCCATTTATAGTAAATTAAGTGTTGTTTAAAGATACTTTGAAATAAATTTCTGAGTTCACGGGGTGTTGTAGGTCGTTGGTTAAGACCGTGTTTATTCCCATTTTGTAGGAACATTTATTTCAGATTATTTTTAAATCACGCTTGATAAAACTGTCTCTACTTCTAGTTCCCGTGTGGAGGAACCTAATGTCGTTAACAGAGAAGAAATTAACATT
>JBBYHH010574847.1:0-10719 GCA_038382905.1 Daphne laureola
ACATACCTTGTTCACATGCAATTGCAGCTATAATGGGTAGGGGTGAGGATGTATATAGCTACATATCATACTCGTTTGGGCCTGAAAAATTTGGGAATGCATACTTGTATGCAATTCAGCTAATGCCTAGTGAACAGTTTTGGGAAGACTCTGGTTTAGGACCCATTAGACCTTCAAAGTTCAGGGTACTGCCTGGAAGGCCAAAAGTATCAAGGATCAAAATAAAGGGAAAGCCAATAAAGTGGAAAAATAAGCTATCACGCCATGGTAGAGTGATACATTGTAGTATATGTAGATCTGAACAGCACAAAACAAACAAATGCCCTCAAAAAAATTTAAGTGTTGCATTTATGATTTAATTGATCAATTAAATTCTGAGTATATACTTTAACTAATTGATTTCATTTTTTGTTGAAAACCTGCTACAAATAACCCATCAAAATGGAAAAAGAAGAAGAATATGGCTACTAGGAAGAGAGAGGGGAATTTATCCCAAGGACATGGTTCAACAACTCCAAAAAAGAAGATGACTACCAGGAAACAATATGTTGGTAACTCATCACAACCAGCTGAGCCATCTCAATCAACCCAATCGAACTAGTGAGTGAAGACTCTGCTTTTGGATATTATGTTGAACTTGTGATTGTCTTCTGGATTTTGTTGTGTTCAACTTAGTACTCTGTTTTGGAGACTTGCTCATGTAATAGTACTCTGTTATGGATGGTATTGTATCTTGGATTCTGTTGTGGAGACTTGCTGATGTTGAATTATATAACGGTGTTCTTTGATTGCAGTTAGTTAATTACTCTTTGAGTTATGTAATGGCAGTAAGATGTGCAAAACAGGTGTCACTTTGATTCCTCAATTACTCTTTGTATGACAGGAACAAAGTTGCACTTTGATTCATTGCAAAACAGAATTTAAGTACATAAGCAGGGAGGAACAAAGAGTTTACATAGCAATCACAATTTTAATAGCAATAACTACTACACCAACATCTGCTTCTTTTCTATTTATAATATATTGCTTTGCTGTTAAAAAAAACTACTACAACCACAAAAGCAAACGTCTTTTTATCTGAAACAAGGCTGTATTTCGATTCACCAACTTCCTCTTCCTCTAAACCAATAATCTCTATTGGCTTCGACTCAGCTTGTCTAATAACAATGCTCTGCAACAGCTCCAACTCCAGCCTTCTCTCATTAGCAATCAACCTTTTAATCACCTGTTGTGATCTCATGGTGAATGACTCATCAACCCACTTAAAGAAACAAGATGGATTTCTCTGAAAACACGTAGAACAGAGTCAATTTCCAGCAACTCAACTCCAGCTACACCAAATCAACAGAAATAAATTAGGCATTAGTTACCTTGTAGTTTCTGCATCGAAAGAACCTCCTTCCATAGTTACTGGTATCCCTTTTCGCCTCCGCCATAAATGTTGGCATTCCACATCTTCAGATCTGACTACCACCGACGAACTCGTCCTCCCTTTCCATAGTTCCATCAAATCCTCCAAAGGCTGACAATTCGTTGCTTGAAGTGTTCAATTTCATGGCTCCTTCCCTAAGATTCAACTCAGGTTTTGTTTATTCTGAATTAGGGTTTAGAAGTGATTTGAAGATTTGGGGAATAAAAGCTTCCATTGATAATGAGAGTGAACCGTTTTTATAACGGTTATAGACGATTTCGTCAAACAAATGGGAGATAAATGAAGGGATTAAAGAGCTTAACAGGTTGCGGTTTAAGTCATGAGTTAAAATGTTTTTGTGACTAGGGATTAAAGTGAGTCAAGTGATTTCAGAGAGTATTTGATAATAAAACCAAAGGAAACATGATACTCTAACAACGAGCAAAAACTAAATGAAACTTGTATTAGCCTGTACAGGTTTTGCTAAATGGCATAATTGGGGGTTATCAGTTACCAGGAAATTAATGCAATTGGGATCCACAAAAGTTTGAGTGGATAATTATTCTAAATATTCCATTCATACTTTTTCCGGACTCTTGTCTTCTTGTCCCCACACCCAAATGAAATATCCCATTTCGTTAGTACTCCTCTCAAGATTAGGATATTTAACTTTTTTATTTTATATTTGTATTTGATTTAATTTTTAATAAAAAAAAATTGTTATTTTTTTTAATAATATATTTAGAAATTAAATATGTTTATTTAATATATATATATATATATATATAAATTATTTAATATTATATATTAATATATTTTAAAAAAAAATTAAATTAAATATTAAAAATAAAATATTATAATTTTTATGAGATGAAGGAAGTATATGAGACGAATGAAGTATAATGCCCTTCTCCATTTGACCCCACGTACAGTCGCTTTTTGGAAATTAAAATAGTAAGACATTGAAACGGATCAAGGACATGTAAAATGATCCTTTGCTTTATTGTGGATTATTATAAGAAGATTAGAGGATTAGAGGGTAGGAGTAGCTACATGATAAGTACTTCCTCCCTCCCTCCATCTTTAATTTTTGTATTTATATTTGATTTAAATTTTCATTAATTTTTTTTATTAATTTAAAAAAAAAATACATTTAAAAAAAACACATATTAAAACTTTATTTAAATATAAATTTATATAATTTATAAATTAAAATATTTAAAAAAATAAATTATAAATTAAATATTAAAAAATAAATGTTGATATTATTCTGGAATTCGGAGTAGTATATATGGTGGTATCTGGGCTTCACAAATGCATTCTTTTGCTTTCATCATGAGACGTTGAAACAACAACTACTTTTATATGCATGGTTCCTTCAAAATCGATTTTCTTAATTTTCATGTATCTTTATTTAAAAATTAATTGAAATTTCTAAATAATACTATCTTGGTCTCAAAATATTTTAAGTATGATAAATGAAGGAACAGATAAATAACAGACAGACGTCTAAATAAAAGTAAAACATGTCATCTAAACCCAAATGCAGTTAAAAAAGGGTGGAATTTAGCTCTCCAGCCACATGGAGTCCTTTAGGGTTTGCAGCCGCCACACCTTCCCTGGTGCTCTTATCGGCGTCGTTGCCGGTGAGCTCCTGCAAATCCCTTTCTCTCTCGCTCGCGTTGCCATCAAGCCACCGAGTTGATGTTGCGGCCGACGTTTGCCTCGGTGTTATTCTTCTCCTGGGTCTTCTCTCTTTGGCCGACACCGCCGGCGTCTTCCTCATGTTTTTCCTCTGCAATTTCCCAGTGAATCTGGGCTTCTCCGACGATCATCCAGGCTCTCTCGATCCTTATGGTGCAAATCTAGGCGGCTTCCATCTGGGCTTCTCAAGACTAAGGGGCTTCGCCGTCGTGGGGTTGTTCGACGTCCCGCTCTTGGTCGGAATTCATGGTGGGATTCCTCCGATCTGACGCCGGTCGTTAGGCCTCGTCATTCTCCCTCCTTGCCCGACGCTTTTCCAAATTTTTGACAGGCCGGTCCTAAGGGTACCCTCCGGCGCGACCAAGGATGCTCTCCTCTGCCTCGCTTCTGCCTGCGATTCATGTTGGACAATCCGATTTGTGGTGTGGGCCCAACTATGGCTGGTGTTGTTGGGTGGGTCCCTTGTTGTGGGACCCGCTATTGGTGGATGCTTCAAAAATTTACTTGGGTATGGTTTTTTGTTGCCTGGCTAAAGTTTGTGGCTTTTTTAGGGCGTCTGACAGGATTTGTGGTGTGGTTGGATGTTGGGTATGGTATGACAAATTTTGGAGTGTTGATCTAATTTTTTGCAGGGCAGAACATGATCTCGCCCTGCCTAGAGCAGTGAGGTGTCATGTCCTTGGTGTGTGGGTTAATAAGTTATCCCTATAAACCCAGTATATTAATATTACTGGGACCATCAATGAGGTGTGGTGGCTTTATGGCTACTATATTAGGGTCTTTGTGCAGGTTCTCACGAGTGATCTCACTGTCCACTCGGATCTCCTCGGAGTGGTTGGGCGCCCACAAGCAGGTATGACACTGCTTGACTTTTATTTTGCCTACGTACCGAACTTTGATACTGCAGACGAGAGTCCGTATGAAGCTATATGGCTAGGTGGTGGCGTGACGGATTCATGTGTGCATCTGCTGGTGACTGTAATGTTTTGGTTATGGGTCTATTATTCCTTGTTGCATGTGCTCATTATCTTTAGGGTATTTGTAATTTGCTATTCTCGTAATACTTTTCCTTATTGTTGGTTTTTAGTTGATCTGCAGCCTAGCTGCGATCTGACCTATTGCTGGATAGGGTATCTCGTGTTGTTTCAAAGAGCTTTGTCTCTTGCTGATCATGGTTCGCACAATTCAGGATTTATTCCCCCTCTTTGGTTGTCCTCGACATTTATCGTTTGATTTATAATGAAAATCATTCCCTTAAAAAAAAAATTATTTTAAGCATTTAACTTTTAGTGTTGTGTTTGACTTAAATTATTATTAAGAAGAATTTATTAAAAAAAAATTTTAAAAAATTATATTTAAAAACTAAAAATATTGAATTATTATTTATATATAAATTATTTAAATTTTTATATTAAAATATTAAAAAAAATAAAATTATAAATTAAATATTAAAAATAAAATGTTCAAATGGATTCCATTGGGTCCGAGTAAGTTATTAGAAAGTCGTAACCACTGAAACTATTTGACGTCCAAAACCATCAAATAAGACAAACCTATATACTCCTATATATATATATATATATATAGGGCCCAAAAAACATTATAAATATCCCAGGGTTTTTGCTTCTGGCACTTGCACAGTTGCACTTGCACTTGCACTTAGCTTGAAATTGAGAATCAATTAAGGATAAAGAAAAAGGAGCCGAGGACGTTACGATGGGGAAACGCTTCGACCATCTCAGATCTCCGGCAACGTCTGCTGCCGCCGGTAAATCAATCATACGACTATTTGTTTCTCCCTTATATGAATTAATTCTACTACATTTCAGTCTAATTAATTAAAACCCGTTTATTTTTTCACGGAGCAGAGGAGGAGCGTGGTGGTCCAAAATCATCAAACCGCAAAGTGAGCCGGGAACTGCTGGCACTGAGGAGGATGAGGTTGGAGGTGGCGGAGAAGAGAGCCGAGCTGGTTCGGATGAAGGAGGAGCTCGCTGAAGCCGAAGCCGCGGCGGAGGAGATGGCTGAAGAAGTCGCCGGAATGAGGGAACAGAACGAACAGGCGGCGGCGCTTCTCCATTCCATCATGATGTACGCCTCCAAATTCAATTAGCGTAGTGGTCCCTCACTCCCATTATGTTTTAAATAGTACTGTCTCATGTCACTCCATTAATTCCACTTACAACAGTCCCTCAACTTATTTATTTCTTACAGATAATATTATTAAAATTTTACACTTTTCTACCATCTTAATTAATCCTTCTCTCATACTCCCTCGGTCCTTGAAAAATAATATACTTCGTCTAGTGTTTAAAAAATAAATTATTTATTTTAACTGTTTTATAATATTTAATTTTTAATTTTTTTTATTTATGTTTAGACATTTAAAGTTAAATATTTTTTATGTGTATTATAATTTACAATATAAGTTTTTTAAATATAATTTTCTAGAATTTTTTTGCATTATTTTTCTTTGTAAGTATTTGAGTCAAACATTAAACTTTAAAACAAAAAAAATAAATGGTTCATCTTTTAAAGACCGGAGGAAGTACATTTTTTTTTTTGGATTGTTCCTAAAATATTGTACATTTTTTTTTTTAAAGAGAATGATTTCATTCAATTCAAGTGGCTATTGCCAATAATAACCAAATAAGGGAAACATGACCCCAAACATATCTACTGAAACGCTCTAAACCATAGCGAGCAGTAAAATATGCAACACCGTTAAAGGTGCGCAGAACATAAGCAACCGAATGAAAACAAAACTTACAACCCTATAAGATTAAGGCGAATGAGGACAAAAATAGTAAAAAATGTCTCAAATAAGAAACCATAAATAATAATAGGATCACGAGAACGATAAAAGAGCAGAGCCAATTTATGAGACGATATCCGAAGTGATGCCGATGAGTATAGGTCCTCTCCTGCCATATGGCTTCATGTAAATATCCCTCTGCAGCATCCGCGAGCCTGTTCGAGACATCTGTCCTCCTCCACTGTAGCCACGCAAAGCGTGCTCGAGAAAGTCTATTCCCTGTAAAGATACCCGGAAAACATAAGTACTCAAGAGACAACACTTGCACATATAATATCACAAACCAGCACCACATCTCCATCATCTCATGTAACCAAGTCCAACAGAGATAGCGAATGAATGAGGCGGACTTGTTGGCCCAACCATTCGCGCGCACCCAGCTCATGGAGTCGGGCAAGGAGCATTGTCGCTCCTTGCCGGTTCCTGCATCTCCTCCTGCAAACCTTCCACAACCCGCTTGTGGCCTTCGCCAACACCCGCCCCTCCTACAACCGCCTCTCCACCATCCCAAGGTACCAACCACATAAATCTCCTCCACAAAAAAATCAAAGCACCACACAACCCTCCACTCCCATTAACCCACCCGCCAAAAGGAGAGGTTAACCTCCCTATCAAACCGGATAGGTTAACCGCCCACTGCTTAGACATAACCGGACAGGTTAACCTCCCTATCAAACTTCTCCCCAACACTAGTGGAAGCGCTGCCTAGCCAAGACAGAGATAGCCACGCATCGGGAGGCGTGGTCCTGTCGAGACGACGCTGCCCCACTAACCCTCTGGGAGCGCATCAGATTCGCCACGGGATGAGAGGAACCTGCAACCCGAATCGTATCTCCAACATACAGCAAAGAGCGAGACTTCGACAACGCCAGAGGGGTCAGGCGGTTGCTGCTCGGAAGAAATCCAGACAGTCGGCGGCTGGGAGCCAAGTGGATCGCATCATTGGAGGCATGGCGAGGCTGACGGCTCTGATTGACTACCAAAACCCTAAGACGCATGACTCGCATTTCAATTAGTGAAAATATTGTACACTTTTCTTAAATTAAAACATCCTTACTCTAAAGTTACCGATCTATGATTCTATCTTTACTTTACTTTTAGTTTTTCTAACTTTTTTTTATGCAACGTCAATTCAAAAATAATTATGTCAAATTATATAAAATTATACATTTATCTTAATCTTCGTGTTTACATATATAAAATGTAACATTATTTAAGAACCGGAAGAGTATTAAAATTTTACAATAATTAATATGAGACGGACGAAGTAGATGGATTGTGTTCGATGGAGCTTGCGGATTTTCCCTTATCGAAACCTTCAAATGTATATATATATCGGGAAAGAGGTCCTATTTCACTTTTAATGTCTGGTCGTTGAACTTTTTTTGTCATTATTTTGAAAATGATTTTTTTTTACTATCAATAGTTTATCTTTGGACTCTTCTTGCCATCGAGTTTACTTTTTGGACTTTTTTTTATCTCTGACACTGTTAACGGAGGGAATATTCTCAGAGTATTTCATTACGGAGTATATCTCCATACTCAATTTGACCATAAACTTTTAAAAATGAAAAAAAAAAACCCTAATTTTTTAAAATTACAATCTAAGTAAAAAAAAATTAAGCAAAACTTAATCCGATGACGATTTAACTACTAAAAAACTTAGACATTAAGAGCAAAACAGAGAACTAATATGGAAGAAACCGTCATGAACTAGAGAAAAAATGGATGAAGCTATAAAATGTGAACGAATTTATCAATTTTTAAAAACTTTAAGATTTAGTGTGGAATTAATTTAACGATGGTGGCAAAAAAAGACCTAGACTATAAATCGTTATAGCCGGTCTAGTGCCCAGCCTCAACATTATCCTCTCTTCTTCTGCGGCCTCAACATCAGACATTACAACACAGTTGGAACTGACTATAACATAGAAGACTAGTCTTCCTTCGGACTTCACTAGTTTCTTAAATGTGGAGGGTCTACCACCGCCACTACCACCGGACTTCCGATTGATTCCACAAGAAATTTGTGAATTCAACCGCACCAGCACTGTTGCCCAGCCGCCAGCCTCCAACACTTCCTTTAAAACCGCCACAAAGTTTTAGGGAAGCTTGGTAATTGTTTGTTCTTGTTGCCTGTTCTGCTTCGGCAAACTGAGTATATCTGTGAGGTTACAAGTCTAATTGGTATCTGTGAGTCCCAAGCAACAAAAAGCAACACAAGCAAAAATATGGCCTCAGCCAGTAGAAGTAATTAAGACCAACAGAACTGAAAAAACAAGCTATACTTGCCAAACCAGCAAGCAAAGCAACCTGCAAAACTAAGACTGGAAGATCTCTTCAAGCAACACTCCCTTTAGGACCTGAATCAGCTCCATGGATCGGGCAATCACAGCAGCAGGAGAAGACACCAGATTCCTGAAACATCTCAAATTCCTTCCCCACCAAATACTAGTATAAACCAAGCAAAGGTAGCAATGAGGGCCCTTCTCAGTTTAGCTTTAAGTGAGTTACCTTGCACAGTGTCCAATGACAACACAATTTCCAGTTTGTAGGAGGGGCAAAGAGCTTATTAACCACTTTGAGCCCACCAACAAGCACAAAGAAAGAAAATGGGAAATAGAAAAAAGGTGGTTTAGTCTCACAGAAATCAAAACGAAAGAATACAAGTACTTACCACATCAGCCTTCCAAATACAAATTCTGTCCAATGTGGGAAGCCTATTAAGGGCAACAAACCACATAATCATGGATGTCCTTGGCATATGGGAGGGATCCCATACCAACTTCCTCCAAGGCACACAATCAAAATTCTCAATGGTATGGAGATAAGCAAGCTTAAGAGGAAACTTACCCGCGACAGGAACATGATGCAGCCAAAACCAGTCAGCAAAAGAAGGCCTACTTTTAAAGATACTTCTCACTCTAACAACTGCATATTTAGGAACAGGAACACTGCAAAACTCCACATCCTTCATATAGTAGATGTTTATCCACTTTGCCCACAAACTCTCTTTGTCAAACTGGATACACCAGATTTTCTTAGCCAGAACAGAATTGCTCTAGTGAACCATATAAAAAACACCCAGAACACCTTGGGCTTTGTGGCAACAAGTTCTCCTCCAATCCACAGTCCTCTTCTATGTAACAGCCCCATTACCCACCAATAAATTTTAGGAAAAATTTAAAATTTTTTGAATATAAGTTTTACAAACGATAAACGTGGGTGCTACACTAACAAAATAAGAAAAAATAAGTGGATCGAAAGAGAGCTAGAGTTCGTTTGAATTCTCAACGATAACTTCCTAACACTAGATAACCATGTCGAGAAGTTACAGCATGTCTCCACCTGGTAATTGCTCATTCTCGAAGTTTGTTTGTGCGTACTCCGACTCAACATGGTTGACATAGTAATCCTCCCCATAGAACTCATCTGTAATTAATGGGGTGAACATCCATTTGGTCAGTAAGGAGGAAAGATTACAAGTCCTTTACAAGGGTCGTAATACTTCCTCAAATAAACAAATTCAAGAAAAATGATTCTAAACATAATAGATTTCAATATATATATATATATATATAATTCAACATGAAGTCAACAACGATCGCACAATCCTAATTCATGTCAAAGTTGTTGGTGTTTTTGGGTGTGGTGATAGAAGTGAGGAAGATAGGACACAATAATATGTGAAGAAACATATGTGCTTTTTTTTATTGAATGTAGAGAAATTGATACAATTTATAGACTAAGTCTAGACCTAATCCTAATTGAAGTAGAAATCCTAGAGATAAAGATAAATCATATTTCTAATAGTTATAGATAATATAAGCTCCTAAATTTATCACTAATAATTAAAAGACCTAATTTAACTAGAAGACTAATTTTTTTACTTTTCTCACGTCTTGCCATATGACTTGTTATGCAAGTCAAATTCTTTCGTCTTCCACGTTCAACTTTGTTGACTCCATGTTGGCTTTCATGCAAGTTAGGAGCTTTAGGAGCATTAGTTCAACACTCATCCTTGCTTCAAAGCTGCTTTTTCATCAAAAGTTCTCTTTTTTTCTTTTTCTTTTTCTTTTTTCTCATGTGTATCAGCTTCAACATACCTTGTACACTTTTTGTTTCTTGAGTAGCTTATACCTTCAAAAAGCTCCTCATCTTGGACTTCCGTCAGCTTGATTTGGCGTGCTTGTGGCTTCTTCTCCTTGTATTTGCATCTGTGGGCATGGTCATGCTACTTCTTTTGTTATGGCTTGATATATTTTGATTCGAGTAAAATGCACCGGTGGTCCTATAACTTTAATTGTCGTCCTATTCTGGTCTTATTTTAAGTTTTCGTCCGCTTTAAGTCCTGTTTTAAAACTTAAGTTGCATCCATGGTCATTCCGTCCATTTTCTTCGTTAAAGTTAACGGATCACCTTGAAAAATGTTAACTTTAACTACTGAATTTAAAAAAAAAACTCTATTTACATCCTAAGTTTAAAAAATAACAATTTAGTCACCGTAAATAATTTTAAACTTAACAATTCCACCCTAAAATTTTCAAACTTCACCACAACCGCCGGATCATCGCCGGACTACCGCCGGTCGTCAGAATATCGCTAGACCACCGCCGGTCGCCGGAATATCGCCGGACCGCTGGAAAATCGTAGGATCGCCGGAAAATCACCGGTCGCCGGAAACCAGCGTTTTTCCGAAAAATCACCGGAAATTGCCGGTTACCGGCAACTGGCGTTTTCCGGAAATTCGGTATTTTTCGGCGACCGGAGATTTTCCGGCAGTTCGGCG
>JBBYHH010574958.1:0-10718 GCA_038382905.1 Daphne laureola
TAACGGGAAGAATGACCCTATAGCCTAGCCCGCAGGGTTTGAACTTTATCCATCTCCTCTATCAATGCATGATTTATAGCCAAGCATGTCACTTAGTAATCATCAGCCCCGAATAACCAAAGGGACCTTTTAATTAGTGAATTTTAATCCAGAATATTCAGACCTTTGCATACTGTTCTAGCTTTGTTTAAGTTTTTCTTCAGGTTACTTGTTACTGTTAACGTTCTTGTGTCTCAACCACTCCAATATATCCTGTTACCCGAATATACAAAAAATACCAAAAATATTGCTGTTAGCTACTATTCATTAATTTATAATCAATTCTCTTGGGTTCGACCCCACTCACCCTTCTACAACTGCAACCTTACACTTGAGGGAGAGTTGGGCATTATAAGTATTATTTGCTCGATTTTTGACATTAGCATTCATGCATAAACTAGCTCAAAAGATTCACTCTGTAAGTAATGTCAAGTCGAGTGATTGTGAGGTATATTAACCGCTCAATTAGCCTTCTATACAAACATGGGTTTCAGTAAGGATCTCCTTTTGCAGCTGCAAGATGATGTTGCTATTGTAAAGGGATCAAAGCAGGTTTGTTGTTTAGCATTTTATTGTCCTTCAATATGTTAAGACAATATTTCTTTTGTGAAAGGAATATGCCACTCTTTGATCTTGCTACTTCCAACCCTAGGAAGTATTTCAACTTGCGAAGTTCTTTGATGTGAAAGGTGTCATGCACACGTTAATCTATAATTTGAATTTAACATATTCGACTTTACATATTAAAATGTTAAAGAACTAAAATTATAGATTAAATGCTAAAAATAAAATGCACCAATTTTTTAAGGGTTGAGGTAGTATTATTTAGCATTGTTTTCTAGTGAGAATAGATCCTAGTTGCTTCTTCTTATCATCTTTAACTCCATACTTGAGGCTCAAGACTACTTCAAATCCATCAACTCTATCTTGCTCTAATCTACCAAAGAAAAGAGAAGTTGGATCCATCACCACTAGACGTCATACCTGTGATTATCAAGTCCTTTTGAAGTTTTGAGGTTTAAAGTGCTCAAATTTGACAATCATCATCCATTTTCGCCAAACACAAAGAGGAAAAGATCAAACTTTAGTGTGGGTTCAACTTCCATAACCGAAATCATATCAATCAGTAACCCACTAAATTAATGAGGTTAGATTATCACTATTATCACTTTTGATATTTTTTAGGCAAGGATACGCAGACAAGGTTGATTATACAAAGTGAATTTATTTATGTAATAAAAGCCAAAGGGCTTTGAGAAATACAAAGTTAATTTATAACGTAAGAGAATTCGAGAGAGAGAAATTACTCCAATCCGAAGTGGAGGAAACTCCTCATTCCCGCATACGTGACATGACGTTATTAGTTACTAACATCCTAATTAATTACGGATTGTCACATTTTATAATAAATAGTGACAACCCTGTAATTAATAGTGATTGCACGAACCAATAATAACATGTCATGTATACAGCAAGGAGAAGTTCCATCCACTTCAGATTGAAGCAAAATTTTGTTCATGAGTGGTACATCAAAATGAAAGTACAAGTCTAAGAGTTGACTAAAAAAAGATACCTCTATCTACAAAAACTGCCCTATTTATATATTTATAGTGTCGTCGACCTGGATTTGACTGTTAGCGATGCATATGCACCCAAATCCAAGGTAAAAATTTACATCTAATATTACCTAATCTCGATTTAAATTTTGTATTACAATTATCTCATTATTAATAAATTATTATTTTTCTTTCAAGAGCAATACGTATGGCAACCGCAAACCAATGAATTACATGATGTGTTGAAGGCATTACAATGGAGGTTCGCAGCGCTGCATAGGGGCAAGCTATCGGCAATCTAGAAGGTTTACAAGTTCCAGCACCCTTTTGCCCCGGAGAGCCCGAACCACTCCCACTAGCGGCAACACAGACCGGCCCCTGAGGTGTCTCAGAAGGTGTGGGATAAGCTCATCGACTTCTGGAACACCGGTAACTTCATGAATACGATACAGATTATCGCTAGGAATGCCTTAAAGGTCAACAAAAAGCCAAAGCATGTGAGGCACGAGAGAACTTCGATGTATAGCTTTTGGGAGCAGGTGGTAATTCCTTGCATTCTCTTAATCCTAATTCCATATAATTATTTTCAATTAAATCCTTATTAATCAACTTAAATCTTTGAATGGTCAAAGCCAAGAACGGGGTTGGCGTGTGTGCATCGTGGAGTTTCAACGTGGGAGGGTGGCGAGAACAAGGTATACTCCCTCCATCTTATTTTAATAATTTTATTTCTTCTAAGTTATACTCCCTTCATTCGTAAAAAAAAATTGAACTATTAACAATTTCATAATATTTAATTTATAAATTTTTTTCAGTCATTAAAAATTAAATATTTTACATAAATATTCTAAATAGATTTTTTCTAGATTTTTTTTCCCGTTCTTTATCTTTGTTAAAATTTGAATCGAACATTAAACTTTAAAAAAATAAAATTAAATTATTGGTTTAATTTTTGAGGAACGGGAGTAATATTTATAATTTCTTTGTTTATTTTATAATCAACTAGGGTATTGAAATCATGCAGGTGGATATCAGGATGATGAGGACATGTCTCTTTTCGTTGTCGATGTCTACGCAGAGGTGACTGGGGAGCCCACTATCGGACAATGGAAGGCAGCACCCCCATAGCTAGTCCACAGGACCAGTTCTAGCCGCCCACCCATGTGAGGTAACTAATTAATTATGGACTAATTTGAATCATTTTGAAAAATTTAGGATCCAATTATAAGTTTTACTTAATTTTTAGTGAGAGCTTCAGCTGAAGGAGGAAGGTAGAAAGGAGTTGGAGCGCGTGGATGGACAAGAGGAGAAGATCTGTATCCTCTAGCAACGCAATGCCAAGCATGGTGATCAACTTGTAGGACGAGTTGTTGCGGCAGGTGAACGCATCCATTAACACCATCTGGGGAGTGTTGCAGCAGTATGGGATCCTATCCCCTACCGAAGTGTCAGTGCATTTAGTTCCTAGATCATCGAGCCAAGGAACCGGCAGCCGATCATGGACGCCACCACGAACCAGCCCCTTCATCCGCTCTAACAACTGGCCACGGCTTCGAGGATGATGTGTATCACCCGCTTCACAGTACACCTTCACGACACCCGTGATACTCAGCTCATTGTTGCGGGTGCCAGAGCAGATGGAGAATTTTTTTAGAGGAACGATACAAGGAACGCCTCATGATCAGCCGTGTTGTCCCAAGGATGCTCTTGTTGACACTTCTCTAGCTCCTGAAGAATCTTTAATTAGAACTAGACAACACATTGGAACTATTTCTCATAGTTGTGATGGTCCAATGACAAATACAACCATCACAAACATGGACTCAATTCTTAAGTGATGAAAGGAAAACATTGTATTAATGAAAATTCATGAGCTAGCTCGTTATTAAAGCTCTCTTTATGCATAATTCATTGAGCAACAGATTAACGAGCTTATAATTATCACTACATATATGGAAAATTTGAGCTGAGTCTAGCTAGCTAATTAAACCAACTAGCAATTATATATCTCTGAATAAATCTGGGAAAGCGTTTTCAACAGAACCCTGAAATATGTTGTCCAAGAAATTCTCAACAAGATTGTGAATCGGAAA
Source organism: Daphne laureola (assembly GCA_038382905.1). Classification (NCBI taxonomy): domain Eukaryota; kingdom Viridiplantae; phylum Streptophyta; class Magnoliopsida; order Malvales; family Thymelaeaceae; genus Daphne; species Daphne laureola. Next base: position 3,689 of record JBBYHH010574958.1, read on the forward strand.
ACTCATGATTAGTAACAGCTGTGGATCCTCCTCCAATATTTCCAGTTACTTGCTGCAGGGGGCAGGGACAAGAAACCAAAGGATCATCATCACCATGACTTCCCTGCTGCTGGTGATCTTCGTTTTCTAGTTGTTGACATGATGATGATGGAGTACTTTCCAGTACCAATAATCGCTTTGCTGATCTTCCATGATCATCATGTAACAACTTCGGCCTCTTCTTGGGTTTCTTCCGGAGCAAGCAAACCACGTAGTCATTGGGATAAGACGGCGGCAACAACTTAGGGTTCAAAGAGAACTCCAACATAATCCACCGATTGCCAAATCTATCCTCCATCTTCTTCTTCGACTTGCTATTCTCGTAACTGAACCTCTTCCTAAACCCTAAAACAACCTTGTTCTCGGTCGACGTGCTATAAATTTCGGTGCGTGAGTCCTCTCCGCTCCAAGTGCCGCCGCTGCCGCCAACCGTCCGTTTCTTGTTGGACTCGTTCTTATCCTTCTGCTTCAACTGGGTGAACAGGTAAAGGTCTCGGCAGTCTTGCGTCTCATCTAGTTTTCGTCCGCCATTGTCTTCCCAAATTTGTCATGGATCCTTGTCGCCATAGATGTCACATTCCTTGACCAACAAGGTATCCGCCGGAGAAAGCTCTCTCATCAGTTTCTTGTACAGAAAGTGACTCAGAAGTTGCTCCTCTATTCGCAGAAACTTGAAACCCACCGACAATATCACAAAACCTCCACTCATCTCCTTCATTAGCTTTCTCTCTCTAACTTGTGAAAGTATATATTCTAAACCCTAGATATGAATTATCATTTTGGCACTTTGCCATATATATATATATATATATATATATCCAGGGTTACCAATTCTTGACTATGAATTCTAGAATAACTTGGAATCCTAAAAAAAATTGAGCATCTGTTAATTTGAATAATATTTACCATATCATCTTTTAATTTCCTGTTAGCCGTGAGAACGTACATGGAAACATCACAATCCGATTAAAAAGTTAGACAAAAGGAGACTTATGAAAATTAACATACTGGAAACAAAATTTAGAAATTAGGATTAAAGTGTAAATTAATACAATAATTAAAAAAAATAGAACTCTTTAATAAAATGTACTCCTATTAAGCTAAAACAAACTGTAAGTGAATCTCATTTCTCTTAGCAAAGGGAAATAAAACTAACAGATAAATAACGAATGCATTATTTAACTATTCTAAAACTTTAACATGAGAGGATTCCAAGTTACTCTAGAATTCGTAGTCAAGAATTGGTAACCCTAGAAATATATATATATATCAAGAGCTGAAATGAAAATTAATATCTAGGGTTTAGAATATATACTTTCACAAGTTAGAGAGAGAAAGATAATGATGGTGATGAGTGGTGGTTTTGTGATATTACCGTGGGTTTCAAGTTTCTGCCAACAGAGAAGCAACTTCTGAGTCACTTTCTGTACAAGAAACTAATGAAAGAGCTTTCTCCAGCGGATACCTTGTTGGTCAAGGAATGTGACATCTATGGCGACAACGATCCATGACAGATTTGGGAAGACAACGGCGGGCAGAAAGTAGAGGAGACGCAAGACTGTCAAGACCTTTACTTGTTCACCCAGTTGAAGCAGAAGGATAAGAACGGGTCCAACAAGAAACGGACGGTTGGCGGCAACGGCGACACTTGGAGCGGAGAGGACTCACGCACCGAAATTTATAGCACGTCGACCGAGAACAAGAACAAGGTTGTTTTAGGGTTCAGGAAGAGGTTCGGTTACGAGAACAGCAAGACGAACAAGAAGAGATCATTATGCTCTTTCGCCCTTCTCATTTTCCTCTAAAAGCTCAGATGTTAACTATCAAAAACAGTGTCAAACAACAGAAATATAGCATGAAACATCCATAAAAACGATAGAACAATGCCTAAAACCCCAAAATACAGCCTTCCTTCACCAGAACAGTAAATAACAACGTTAGGGTTTATGAGTTTTGTACCTCAATCTTGTAGTATAGGAAGAAATGAGCGAATCAACTGAAGAGGGCCTCTATGGTTTCTCCTTTGTCTTCTACAACTCTGTTTCTAATACCTCTATGGTTTGTTTTGCATCAGTACGACAGCAAGAGTATTCACCATTTATAGAACCTTGGTATTGGCACTAGAGAAATCACCATGGCCTAACTGGAGTAAAGAGAGAAACTATTTACACTTTGCAAGCTAAAGATCACCACAATATGAGATAACAGTGATCATAAAAATGACAGGGATGTTTCTTAAAAAAAAAAAAATTGACAAGGATGTAAGTAACAGAGACCATGGTCCGTTTAAAAACGTGTTTTTGTATTAGCATTTTGAATAAGTTTGATCATTAAATTATCCCACAGTATGGCCTATTTGGATGAGCACTTTCTGATTATCTCAATTCAATAACACATTAAGTCCTACAAGCCAAAATAAATGCAGTCAAATATGCTCATTTGTTGGACTCCAGCAGGGAGATTTCAAAACGAAGCCGATCACTCTCCCTTTCCAGTGATTTTATTTTTCTTGTTTCCCATAACCTAGAATTGTGAGTTTGAAGAAACAACACTCAAGGAGTCACGCTAAAACTAACTAAACATCATGTTCTTGACACTAATAAGGTACTAGTACTTACAACCAAGGGCAGCAAGTTCTACGAGTAGCAAGGCTCAAAACTTTAACTACAAGAGGAAAGGAGCTTACCCGATACCAAACTACTCAAATCAAACAATTTCCAAGAGTATCACATAAATTATAACCTCGAGCATTCAAACCAGGATGCAATTCAAATAAGTTTCAGAATCAGAACCGTTCCAAGAATCTAAGATTGGAAAAACTTACATGGAACCAGCATAGTATCTCGGCGAGGAAAGAACTCAGCTTCCTCCGCGGGATTGCTTCCTCCCCGTAACCACATTTGATTTGCAGAAGAAATCGTCTCCATTCTCCAGCGGTTTCTTCCTCCTCTCAATTCTCTGTCACGATTAATTCTGAATAGAACCCTAAAGCCAGGTTTCCCTTCCTCTTCTCAACCCAGAGATGGAATAGCTCAGCCCTTGTTGAATCTCCATCGCAGCCCACCACCTTCGCCGGACCTCTCCCTCGCCGGACCAGTTCTGGATCAGATGAGCGAAGGCAAAGGCAGAGGCAGAGGTAACCGATGAGATCGAAGAGGAGACTTAGGGAACCACCGGTCACCAGTCTTCCTACAACCTCTCGAATGCATTTCTAGCTCATCACTGAAGTTGCTCCACCATCGGGCTTCCCTCTCACTCCAGATTTCATCAGAAATTCCAAAAACCCCCAAATCCCTTTACGTTCTTCTTTGAAATCGATTCCGCCACCGCGAGCTCCAAAACCGGTTCTCCTTCTCAGTTGACATCCCTCTCTCGAATCAAATCTAAAGCATCCCTCTTGTTTTTGAATCCACCGTTCGTGCCAGCTCGAGAAGAAATCGAACCCTAGCCAGATGTTTTGAAGCGAGGAGTTGTGAGCTCTTTTTTTTTTTTTTTGATAAGAGATGGGAGTTATAATCTAGATAAATTAGTCAGATATTTTTTCCCCCTAAATCTAGATAAATCAGTAAATTTTATAATCTTGAGTTATTTGGTGTTAATATTATTTTCAATCCTCACATTAACAAAATAAATTAACTTTTCAATTTCATTAAATATTCATTTGGGCTTTCTCCTAAATAAATTTATTTACTTTGTATAACTTTAAAATATATTATTTCAAAATTGAGCAATTGAGGGTTAACGTGCGTACCGAGATTGTGTCGATTATAATGGTCGGAGGAAAATGTTACTTCCTCCGTCCCTATTTAATTATTATATTTGATTTTTAATCTTTTGTTTGACTCAATTTTTTACTAGAAAGAATTTACTAAATATTTTTGAAAAAAATATTTTTAAAAATTAGACACATTGATTTATCTTATGTATATAAGTTATTTAACTTTATACTAAAATATTAAAGAAAAGAATATATAAATTATGAGTATTTCTCTTGTAGTAACGGAATCATAGCGGAAGCGGCCGTAACAAAATTTGTAACGCAGCGTTTCGTTACGAATCCGTTACAACTCACATTAAACACCCCAGTTAACACGAGTCTGTGTTGACTCCGCTTCGTAGCGGCCATATGCGTTACAATTCCGTTACAAAACTCTAATCAACTACGTAGTGGTGGCAGTCTCCCGATACATAACAACCAGACATAAGATGGATCAGGGTTGTTGTTCCTACACCTTTTCACCCCCTTTAAGTACTAGATTTCACTATTATTTACATTTACCCCTACATCCGAAGACCTCTAGCAACTTATCATGTTACGATCCCTCAAGAGAGATGGGGAATGCTCACAGTTCATAATAAAATAACAAGCAAGATATGGATTAAAGAACTCGGAGATAGAGAGAGAGAGATAATAACAAGATAAACTATATCTTCAAATCATTTAGAAATTCCTCAATCCATATTAAAAAACATAAACAACTAAAGAAATAAATGAATTAAAGTAGATAAATGGAGATGGAGATGGGGAAGTGGAGAAGGATGAGAGGTGAATGGTGTAGGATGGATGTTGGGTGTATGTAAGTGTGTGCTATAATGGTAGGATGGGAGGGTATTTATAGTTGAAGAGGGATATAGGTTAGAAGAGAGGTATAGGTTAGAATTAGGTTAGGATGGAAATTTGGGTGTTCTAGGGAGTAGGATAGCCAATGCTGGTGTTTTCCGTGAGAGAATCCCGCCCCTAAGACTGAAGGTGTCCCTTTCTTAACTCTAAACCGTTGAAAAAGAGAGGAAATTTTGTTTATCTGCTAGGCGGGGCGATCACCCGTGCATTTGGCCAGGTCGCCCCGTCGATCACCCCGACAAGTGAAATCTTTGGTGATGTTTCTGACAAGTGGGGCGATCGCCTCAAAACCTTTAGTTGATCAACCCGCACGGGTCACGCCGTTCTGAAATTGATATAGTTGACTTTCATCTGATTTGTACATGGGTGATAGCCGCGCTTGTCGGGAGGCATCACCTCGTCAGTCACCCCGCGCTCTAAAGCCTCTTTTTCCTCTATTTTTTTTTATACATTTTTTGCCCCCAAGCTTCGATTGTGGTCACTTCCTTGACATCTTAAAGTGCTTGAAATCACCCTTTTTTTCCTGCTTTTGCAAACCATCAAAGGTATTTTTGAAAAGGATGCTCTGGTCCATGCTAAGTACTAGCAAAATATCACTAAAGCACATGATTTGGAGGTAAAAATATAACATTTTTGCACACTCATCAAATGTCGACTACATGCTAGTACCTCTGTGCATCGGAAACATCATCTACCATATGCAATAAATATTAATGATTCCTTGGATGTTAGATCACTAGCAACAATCAAAAGATCCATCGATCTTCTTCACCTTGTCTGTAGGTTATAAAGTAGGCGAAGGCCGACGGGTAATGTGTACTATGATGAATCACATATGAGAATGATGTCAGAGAGCTGACACTACATGGTTGAAACATGGGTGTTGCGGCCTTAACCGCGGTTGCGCCGCAGTAACAACTACGGAAGAGGCCGTTGTTTCTCCCACAGTAAATCAACGCGCGGTAAACGTCCAACTGCGCTTTCAGCTGCGGTAGCTACTACGGCTTACTGCGGCCCATGTCGCAGTAACCATTTTAAATAATTAAAAAAAAGTGGATGAATCCGGATGAATATTCATCCGAATTCATCCACAAAACCAGGAAATTCATCCGGATTTATCCACAAAAACCAAAAAAGGCCGGCAATCGATGGTGATGGTGAGCAAGCGGCGGTGGCGACGGTGAGAGGGTCACAAAACCCAGAAAGAAGAAGAATAAGAAGAAGAAGAAGAAAGAAAGAAAGAACAGAGAAGAGGAAAAAGAAGAAGAAAATGAAATTAACAGAAAGAAGAAGAGAGAAGGAAAATAGAAAGAAAGAAGAACAAAACGGAAGAAGAAGAAGAAGAAGAAGAAGAAGAAGAAGAAGAAGAAGGAAAGAATAAGAACATGGAGAGAAAGAGATGAAAGAAGAAGATAAAGATGAAAGAAGATGAAGAAACAGAGGATTGTGAAATGAGGACGAGTAGAGAAACCCTAAACTACAACCACATGCATCGTAAATCCTTACAGTGACCTGAGTTGCGAGCTTTACTACGGCCATGTTGCAGCCACGTGCGCGGTAAACCTTTACCGTGACTTAAACTGCGAACTTTACCGTGCTCAGGCATTTACTACGGCTCTAACCGCAGTAGAAGCCGCCGTAAAAACTGCCTTCCCCACGTAGTGTGAAAGGCGAGACCAAGTCAACCAACAAGAGAAGGAGAGAGAGTGCATGACCTCATGGATAAGAAAAGAAAACCCTTTTCCTTTCAGGTCTCATATTCTAAACCATGATTTACAAACCCTAAATTATGGTTTCATAACGTGTTTGATGACATGTATATTCTGAAGTTTGAGCTACACCTACAAATTCGGGGGGTTGACGGTAACATTGGGGTGGCAGAAAACAACGATAGGGGCAGTATGAAGGATAATTTTTGGCACCAAAAAAGAAGAATTAGAATAAAGAGTTAGGCAGTAAATTTTAAAAACTTAACGTAAGTTTGTTCCTTTTTAAAAGTCTAGAGTTGAATTAATTATTAGAATAGTGAAGTGGATGGCACGTATCACTACTTACAAGCTGAAAACATTGTGGCGGCTGTAGTGGCGAATGGGGCCGCTACAAATTCCTTACCGTAATAAAAAAAAATGACGATCAAAGTTTAGTGGCAGATTAATAGCGGCTAAACAACTACTAACCGATTCATCTTTCTTTTCATTTTGTATCATATGTCTCTCTTGCGTATCTCTCCCATTCATCTTCTAGCTTCCCACTCTCTCCGTCTCAACTTCTATTTTCCTTCTTCATCGCTCTCTTGTTTCCTTCTTCTTCCCGCATCTCTTTCTCAAAAACAAAAAAAAAAACTCTGGATTCATTAAGTCCAATAATGAC
>JBBYHH010575178.1:0-10718 GCA_038382905.1 Daphne laureola
ATACTTTTATTAAATATATATTATTTTAATACTTTTATTAAATATATATTAATGGTTATTGAATTATTATTTTAATTGTTTATTTAATATTCACGTTTATAAAGAATATTATAACAATATTAATTTTTTTTTAGAAAAAACATGATGCGCATGGGCCGTAACAAAGCGGGTTAAACGGCATCACCTGGCAATCCATTATGATACGGCCGTTGCGTTATAATTGAAACGGAATTGTAACATAATCCCATTTGAAAGTGGTCGATTTCATAGCGAATGTTCTAACGCCGAATCCGTTACGATCGATACGGATTTGTAACGGATCCTGCGCTACGAAGCTCCCATCAACTACGTAATGAAATTGGTTAACTTTCTATGAACAGTAAAAGTTATGTGAAAAAGGATAAAAGTTTAAGTCTTTTTTGTTAGTTGACAATAAATGTCACTTCTGCTAGATCTGATTTGAGGTTAGTCAGCTAGGACTGTCCAGGCTCCTCACAGACAATCTGATTAAGGACTTTCCGCTTTAGAGTGAAATTTCAGGTAAGGGTTCAAATTTCTTATTATACATTCCGGGCATATTGTCATGTAGATTGGGTTAGTTAAGACTAGTTCCCAGGCCAAGGGTGGGGCCCGGTGACTCCCGGGACTAGTTATGAGGTAAGGTTAATGGTATGCAGGCTCTGGATTTTTTGGACTTTCTGGTATTTTGTAAGCGTTTAGCTTATATTCTACTATATCTGACAAGTATGGTCAGATTCTGTTATTACGACAGTTCTGGAGAACCTACGCCCCTTGCTGGTACCATGCATATGTTAAGTGATTCTAACCCCGAGATTTGGCTTCGGCCGCCGGGGGCTGTCGTATTCGCTCTGCTATGGATTATATTACCTTATTGGTATCTGTACCGTCCTCAGGACGGTTGTGATATATTTTTATATATATTATGTAATACTAACCTTTGTGCTAGTTCAACATTTATCGATACTTAATCTTACCCTCTGGCCTTACTGAGTACCTTTCGAGGACTCACACCCTTACATTAATCTTTTTTAGGAGCTCCCGATCTGCAGCCAGCGGAGTAGCCCACTCGGCTGTTAGTAGTTTTTGTACCGCAGGTACTTAGCCCGTCATTAGATTCTGTTTCGTTCGGGGGTTAACATCGATTGAGTTCTGATTCTATTTCTGGAAATCTTTCTGGATGAGTATGCGTTTGACTAACGGTTAACTCTCTGTCATCTGGTTAGCAGCAGCATCGGTTTTCTACAGTGTCTATAGATATACCCCGGATCAGATCACTTGCGGGCATCGTATGTTTCTGATCTTGGCTATTCCGGCTCTATAGGACTAGTATCCATACATACTCACGGATGACTGTATATTTTTGGTTAATGGGGAGTTGTCCGCTCAACGAAGTGGGCGGAAACAACCCTTAGATGTATTTCGGTAATTATGCATGCTTTTATTCTGTGATTATCTGTCAAACCGCAAACGTATTTCCGGGTGCAGGTTTAGGACTTAAGTAACTAGATCGGCTTAAACTTGTAATAACGCGTTAGAAATTCGGACTTAAGAGAAATTTTTTAAATGGGCTGGTTTTGGGTCCACAAACTTCAAGATGAACTCCTCTCCGACGTCGCCTTCTACCTCCCGGCACCATTCCCGCATGCTTCCGCCATGTCGGCTGGAGAAGGGTGGTGTGCTCCCCCCTTTCCCTAAAAAAAAAAAAAAAAATTCTGCCATTTTCTTTTGTGTTTTTACGCAAATACCCTTACAATTAACATGATTAGTTAAAGTGTGGTCATTAAATTTTAAAAAATGTACATAAGAGTCCCTTAACTTGTTTATATCTTTGTACTAAGAGACAATCTTGCTCCAAATGACTAACTAGAAAGTTCCTCATCTTCCTCTGCCCTCTGTAGCTTCGGCTAGCCTCAGAAATGGTCTCCAACGTCAAACACAGAACTTCCATTGACTCTATCTCTGTCTTTGGAAGCTCTGTTCATGACTTCTCCACTGATTTGCAGATGAAGGACCCCAATTTCAATCTGCTAGTCGTGGCAAGATTTCAACCGGATCCCGATTTCAATTGACCATTTTTTAGAGCGACTGACGACCTCTTTAAATCTCGATTCTGTTGAGGTAAGTTTTTTTCCACGCTTGGTTGCTGCGACGTGGAGCGTTCTTGGTGCACCAGATCGGTGTAAAGGTTAGACCAGCAGAATAGGTAGGCACTTTTTTTTCCGATATTGGCTGTTGTGAACTGCCCCTTCGGAGAATCTATCTAGATCAGCGTGCGGTCTTGGTGCAGATGATGGATCTCGACGGCTCCGACGTTATCATGTATGTATATAAGTATACAATGAAAAATTGGAATTTCTCTCGGGCAGTTTCTAGAGTGAGAAACTCTCTATATCTCTATTGTCGGTGATCTGCTCATTTGTTTGGGGCTTTGCCCTGGGTGATTTCTTGCGTCAGGGTGGATGGCAAGAGGAGGAGGTCGTGGAAAAGAAAGGTTGATGAAGGAAGTTTTGAGATCGAAGAGAGATGTGTCAGATTTGTCTAGGACTCTAATTCGGATGTATGATCCACTAGTGATTCTCCTATTGTGTCTCTCAGTTGAAGGATGGTTTACACCAAGCTCTGCTCTCAATTCCTCGGGTGGATGCATCTTTTGGTGGCTCCAAATTGGCCTCATCTACTTCTATAAAAAAAAACAATGGTCTGATCGCGTAATCGAGGAGGATCTGGAGCCTAAGCGGAAGAATGAAGGGATTAAGGTTCATCAGAACCCTAATTTCACCCTGGAGCTAGATCCTGATCCAATTTCGGCAGAGGAACTTGAATTCTCTCATGAGGAGCTCTTGGAGTGTTCGAATTAGTGGAAACATTCACTTGTAAGCTGTGTTATGGGAACCGAGGTTTCGTAGACCAACATGGAACGATTAGTCAAAGCGTGGTGAAAGAATGTGGTGCCCCCGATGAATGTAATGCAATCTGGAGTATTCATGTTCACCTTCCATTCGCACAAGGATCTCTGTAAGATCTAAAAAGCACTCACGTTCTTTGTTTTGAAAAAACCATTACTGCTCAAGAATTATGAACCTGGGAAGAAGCTTGGTAAGCAACTACTTGATGTCACTCTTGTGTGGATACGTTCGCCAAACTTGCGTATGGCACATTGAGCTCCTAAACTGATCAGTAAAATGGTCACTGTAGTTGGTGTACCTATACTTACTGTCTTGAAAACTAGACTAGAGTATGCAAGAGTCCTTGTTAAGCTTCATGACCCAAACAAGCTTCATGTCTGCTAGCAAGTTTTTTTATAAATGGAGTCCAAGGCCTTGCTCTAATTGTCTTCGTTGGGGTCATAAATTTGAGGATTGTGATCCCGATTTTGATAAGAAGCAAAAGCAAAAACGTGAGGATTAGAGGAAATAGGGTAAGCAGATAGTGGTGGACAACCGTGTATAGTACCGACAGTGACGGAACCAGGAATTCGAACTAGGGGCGGGTAGCTTAAATTACGGGTTGGAATTAACCAAACCATAAAACTTTGGCATTAACCCATTTTATAATGACCATAAATCTCTATATATGGTAATAGATGGAATAAGGTTTTCTGGTGGAGCCGTCACAAATCATTTTTACCTAGGTCGATTAAGAACCTAAACAGATCTACGAAAAATTCTGAATCCGTTAGTCATCTGTGTACAAAAACTATAAATTTTCATACGACCAAATTGGTATCGTAGATTCATTTTTATTTCTTTTGCTTGATTATTTTTATAGTAAAACAATTTTTCCAAATAAAGAAATAAAAAATGGTGAGAAATTAATAAAAAAATATAAAATGTGTGAAATAATAAATTCAAACTCATGACACGTACATAAATAAAAATGGACTAGTAATAATAATTTAAATTATATCCAAACAATCACATAAATCCAAATTTTAAATATACTAAAAGATGATTAAAATGAAAATAAAAGTTTAGCCTAGCAAAAAACTAATAAAAAAACAAGACAAAGTAAACTAGCTAGAAACGTGAAGGGCTGAAGGCAAAAAAATATGCATTTTGTCCCCATTACAAGGTTGAAGTGTGAGAAATCTGAAATATAAGAAAGATTAGACAATTGATAAGTCAAATTTAAACTAATAAACTAGTAAATTAAAGAAAGGTAAACATGTACAGAAGGTGCTCAAATTAGTGCCCATAGATGTAGGTTTGATGAGGGTGGGTTGGGTTAGGTTTTAAGTTAAGTGTAGATAATTGGATTGATTATTTGGGTTTTGATTTAAATTCGGCTTAAGTTGTGGATTTGGTGGAAGGGGATAGATAGGATTAATTTCGCTTACACTTTTAAAATATATCATATATACCCTGTACCCCCATAGTTTTAACGGGGGCAGTTGTCCCTTTCGGTCTCCACTAAATTTCGTCCCTGAGTACAAGTCTTGGGGGCAGTTGGAGAAGGCTAGTGCCTAGGGTCCTCAATTTTGAGCGTCCCCCCAATTTTAAATTTCAAGATACCTGATTTGCACTAGTTCCTAAATATAGGTTATGTAAGCATATTTATATAAATTTTCAGTTCTTATATATATAGGTACTAATATTGAGTAAAGTGTATCGGTGGTCTCATAAATTTAATTGTCATCCTATTGGGGTCCCATTTTAAAATTTCATCCTCTTTAAGTCCCATTTTAAAACTTAAGTTGGATCCGTGATCATTCCGTCCAAATTTCCGTTATTTCTCACGGATCACTTGTGAAAGTGGTGGCGGTTCTTCGTTAGGGACCACCACGCTATTGAGCCCCTGTCTCCTGGCCTTGATCACGTTCAACTCCGTCTCCATGTCTCATTGAGTCGACCTGCACAGTAGACAAAATCTATGAACCACGCCAGAGTTTTACCCGGCGGAGGGTCCTCTGATGCTTAAGTCAGTATATTTGGTAGAGAGAATGTGCCAAGACCTTGGACAGAGTGAATAGTTACCTTAAATGTTGGATTGATGTGGGCTTATATAGTCTTGTCTAATAGAGTGGCACATCTGTAATACTTTGATAGGAAAGAGGCGGTTTGGGTGTCAGAGGACATGTGGCAAATGTGTCCTGTACGCAGGCCATCAGGTTGTAATGTGCTGAGGGCATGACCTCAGTTTACGAGTATGTGCGTTCAGGTATGATGCCCTCAACCGTTTTTAATGGGCCCCCTTTCCTGGGTTGCTGACTCAAGCGTTCTTGTGGGGTTTGTTGGGTTTATAGGCCCACTTTGGGCCTTCGAGACTTGGTTTGGGCATATCGGCCATCATATCCCCCCACAAGGACCTGTCGGACTGGAAGGACTCCAGATTTTGGGGCCTTAGAGTTGCCCTCTTTTGATTCCCGGATGCATGTACATCCGGTCATTTGAAATGTTGGGGCCTTAGAATTGCCCCCTTTTGACTCTCGGGTGCATGTACATCCGGCCATTTAGATTTTTGGGGCCTTAGAGTTTCCCCTTTTCGAATCTCGGGTACATGTGCATCCGGCCATTTGAATTTTTTGGGCCTTAGAGTTTCCCCCTTTTGAATCTTGGATGCATGTACATCCAGTCATTTAAATTTTTGGGGCCTTAGTTGCCCCCTTTTGAATCCCGAATGCATGTGCATCTGGTTATTTGAATTTTTGGGGTCTTAGAGTTGCCCCCTTTTGAATCCCGAATGCATGTGCATCCGCTCGTTTGAATTTTTTGGGCCTTAGAGTTGCCCCTTTTTGAATCCCGGATGCATGTGCATCCGATAATTTGAATTTTTTGGGTCTTAGAGTTGCCCCTTTTTGAATCCCGGATGCATGTGCATCCGGTCATTTAAAAAATTGGGGCCTTAGAGTTGCCCCCTTTTGAATCCCGGATGTATGTGAATCCATTCATTTGAATTTTTGGGGCCTTAGAGGTGCCCCCTTTTGAATCCCGGATGCATGTGCATCTAGGATGACTATTTGTATCCTGGTAGCATTCTTTCGGGTATGGCGGTTTATTGATGGCGTGAATCTCGGTGTTACTTTTTGATGAACGGTGTAGATTGACCTTCTGGCGACGTTTCGTATTCCCGGACCCCCTATAAATTTCCTCCTGTTGGGGTCGAATCTTCACACTTCTCATTTTCGCTTCTCTAGCTCTTGCTTTTGCTCTCCATTTGCTTTATAATAACGGATCGCCCTACTCTCCGTCAGGCGGTGAGTTTTTTCAAAGGACGGCGGCGACACGGCGGTGAAAGCAGTGTACCGGAGTTCGTACGGTGATTGGCTGACGCTTCTAATTCTTCTGACCTACTACCGGTGGAAGTTCTCTTCTACCGTCATAATAAAGCGGTGGCTGACGGATTGGCGCTGATACCGGTGCCTTTTGATTCTGCGCAACCCATCAGTTTCTTCAGGCCTGTTCTTCGAGGTAATAAATGGCTTCTTTCCCTCCCCCTTCTATTGTTCGTCCTTCAGATGAGTGCCTTCTAGAGGTTAATCCCAAGGTTACTGGGCCGACGTAGAGAATTTTAAAAGTAGGGCTACTCCGGAGTTAGTCCGGGAGTAGCAGAAAACATATTTTTTACCCCTATCCGTTCGACGAGGGTTCCTAGCCATAAGTGTAAGGTGTACGAGCCTGCGATTGGGTAGATGGATGTATTTAAGGCTCAGCTTGAGTGCGAGTTTCATTTTCCTCCTCATCCTTTCCTTCGGCAGTTGGCCCGGTGCCATGGGATAGCGGTGAACCAATTTAGCCCGAACACTTATTGCCACATAAATGTTTATCTTACCCTCTGTGGGGCTTTCGTGATTTCTCCCATCGTACGGAATTTTATGCAATACTACAAGGTGATGGTCAAAGCCCAAAACTGTTTCTACTACTTCGGTGCCCGGGGGTCTTCAACAATAAAATACAATTTTACTTGGCAGTGTCCTGCCAGTCAGAAGGGCTGGCACAAATAGTTCTTTTTCTTGCAGCCCGATTCCTGTTGGAAACTCCAGACCGCTTGGAAAGTTGGGGATCTTCTCGGCGTCAAGACTTCAAGGCGCCTCCTTAATGACCCCATTTCAGAGGAAAATTTCAAGAGTTTTGAGGCCAAGATTCAACAATTAGTCAACTGGTTTGGCCAGGACCCCGGCAAACTGTATTCGGTGCCTATTCACCGACGAGTGAATACCCAAGGTGTCTTTACGTACCTTGGATTAATAAAGGGCGATTTGGCTGTGCTCTGGATTCGGCCTTGCCCTCCGTCTATTTTGGATGTTGCTTTGGTTCGACGTCTTCATCGGGAGATTTCTGACAAGGCTTTCGTCAAAGGTTATTGTTCTTTCTTTTGTCTCTTGGCCGCACTAGTATTAACTCTAATTTATCTCATCTTTTTTCAGAGATGGATTTCTCGGATGATGAGGTAATTGATTTTGTTGCGCTTTTCAAGAATGCTGTTACCGAGACTTCTGCTTCTATTCCCGATCCTGAACCTGAAACTGCACTGAAAAGGAAGACTTCGAAAAGAAAGAGGGGTTCTGGTTCAGGCGTTCCCGAAGCCACTGCTACTAAAGATGCGGCAGAAGGTTCCTCCGAAGCCGCTGAAGGGTTCGATGTTTTGGGTGGTGAGGGTTCTCCCTACCATACCTCGGGTGAACACGTGCTTTACATTCCCGGTGGTGTCACCGTAGACCATGTCTACGATTCCTTGGCTGAACTTGATGCCAAGAGAAGGAAGATTGCCCGCGGGAAGTACAAGACGTTTGTTCCGGCCAGAGAGGCGCCTGATGATGTACTCCTAATGGAGTATACGTTAAGTAAAAATAAACTAGTCTTGTTGTGTTCCCTTCATTTTTGGCCCATTTTTTACAACTTAAATCACTTGTTCGGGAATGATCCGCTTCATTATTTGTCTGGACGTCATTTTTGCACTCTAGATTTGGATTGGAGAGAGACTCAAGAGCGATGTCACCAATAGAGGGTTACTCGGCTTCTGCAACTGGGCGATGACATTATCCCTCGGGAGCCTGGATGGTTGGTTCATGAGGATCAAAGTTTGTTGGACGATGAATATGTCCGAACCATGGCTCTGAAAGTATGGAGGGGCATCACAACTCCCCGGACCATGAATGACCTCCAGACTCTCCTTCCGGACCTAGATGTGGTGGGTTCAAAAGTCACCGTTCAGGCTGCCCAGGTATTTTCTTCAAACCTAAGTCTTTATTTTCTTCTATTGCAAATATATACTCTGATGTCTCTGTTCGCAGATGCACTGTACGGAAGGTTGGATGAACCAACTTGTTCGGGCTACCAGTACCATTCTATCCGAGGCTGAGGTTAAAGTTACCAGGGCTTTATCGATAATCGCAAAGATGATCCAAAGGATCAATCTTTACGAGCAAGTCCTGGGACGGTGGCCCAGCCCGAATGAGTCATTCGATGTTCTCAATGATGAAGTTCGAGAGGAACTGAGGCAGGTCAGTGCCGAGGCTGAGGTGACGGCTTACTCCTAGGCTGATAGGGCTCTCTTCGGGGCATTAGCCTCCCGAATGACCCAGTTGAGGGAGGCCGAAGACAATGTCTACAAGCTTCAGGCTGAAAACAAGTTTCTCCAGAAGAAGGTGGATGATTTCCAAGTTGACTTCACCAACCTCCGGAACCATTTTGACACCGAAAAGAATAAGCTTTTGGAGAAAATTGAAGGCTTGGAGGGAGTGTCTTAGAGTAAGTCTGAAAGGGCCTCCGGGTATAGGAAGCAATTGATTAATGCGGTTATTTCGACAGTCGTGACATTTCGTGAACGCTTCTATCTTGCCTGAAAGCAGGTGCTGGAGCGCAATCCGGGGGTTGACATTTCGGGATTAGACTCTAGGGAGGACTATACTCTAGACCCTTCTTGGTGGGGTCCTGAATTTTGGATGTCCCCGGGTTCTTCTGCTCAGGCGAATCATAGTTCTTCTGGTGCTCCCCCAGATGAGCATGCGGCTGCTCCTTAGTTTTTTGTTTTGGGGTTGTGGAATGTATGTACTGGCCTTCGGGCATTTGTTAATGAAAAGGTCCTTTGAGCTTTCGAGATTTGAGTTTTTATAGAGGTTTGGCATAAGCTTACGTCCTCTCTTCTGCTGTTATTCATTTTGTCTTTACACACATAATTTTCTAAGTGCTTCAGAATGATAAGAGTGTTCAAGCTCATTGTATTCCTCATCTTGAAGTCTATAAACTCCTTTTCTGTATTCCCGAATGACTTTGTACGGTCCTTCCCAATTTTCTCTGAACACTCCCCTTTTTGGTTTCCTTGAACCTAATTTGGTATGTTTCAACACCAGATCTCCAACACATATTCCTTTAGCTTTAACTTTTCCGTTACTGGCTTTGGTCATTCTTTCTTGAAAGGCTTTTCTCCTGAGTTCAGCCTGCTCTCTTTTGTCTTCAAGAAGATCCAGATTTGTTCTTACCCCTTTTTCATTTTCATTTTCCTGGAAAGTTTGCGTTCGGATGGATGAGTGAGTCACTTCGACCGGTATAAGTGTTTTTGTACCGTACATTAGAGAAAAGGGGGTTTCTCCGGTTGCCATTCTGGGAGTGGTTCGGTAACTCTATAGAACATGGGGTAGTTCTCCGGGCCATTTGCCTTTGGACTTTCCCAATCTTTTCTTCAATCCTTCCTTGATGGTTCAGTTTGAGACTTCTACTTTCTGTTACTCTGGGGTGTGCTACCGGGGTGAAATGTAACTTAATGCCAAATTCTTCTGCAAAGTCCTAAAACCCGAAGTCTGTGAACTGAGTTCCATTATCCGCGATGATAACCTTTGGGCAGCCGAACCTGCATATGATGTTCTTTCACACGAGCTTGCATATGTTCTCGGCCGTTATGTTGGCTAGTGGTTCAGCTTTGATCCATTTTGTAAAATAGTCATCTGCCACTACGCAGTACTTCAAGCCTCCTGGTGCCATCGGTAATGCCCCGATGAGATCGATTCCCCATACTTTGAATGGAATCGGATAGTCTGCCGAGCTTATAAGTTCGGATGGTAATCTTTGGATGTGGGCATGTTCTTGGCCAAAAATATCCTGTTTGGATGGTAAGCTTATAAGTTTACTAATTTTCTTGCTTGTTCTTTCATGTTTGGCCAAAAATATCCTTGCCTTAGAATGACTACGGCCAAGGCTTCTGCTTTGATATGTGAGCCACAGGTACCTTTGTAGACCTCAGTTAAAATTTCTTCGGTGTCTTTTTCCCCGATGCACTTCTTGAATGGGGAGGCATAGTCTCTTCTGTATATATCATCCCCGATGATTACAAATTTTCCTGATTGTCTTCGTATTCGTCTAGCTTCCTTTGTGTCTTCGGGTATCGTGCCTTGCATTAAGAATTTCCAATATGGTAAACGCTAGCCTGAAGTGACATTCTGAACGCATATTAAATTAATGCTTTATTGGCTTCTTTCTTCATCATAACTATCGGCTTTGGATAGCGAGTCTGCCTCCGTATTCATTGCTCATGGAATTTTTTCAAGCCGTAATTGCTCAAACTCCTCGACTAGTTTCTTAGCAGCGTCCACGTATTTCTTCAGGCTTGGTTCCCTGACTTTGTATTCCCCGTTCATTTGCTGAACTAGTAAGTTTGAGTCACTGAATGCTCTGAGAGACCTGATATGTTACACCCACACCGGAAAAATGGTGGAAATCCGGGAAAATTGCCGGAGGGCAAACTTGTAATTTCTGGGATTTTAT
>JBBYHH010575289.1:0-10716 GCA_038382905.1 Daphne laureola
TTCAATCGTATTCATGATAATAGTGTAGTTCACGATCAATATTCATGTTTAATAATGATATAACAAGACATATATACATCCACCGGCTCAAATGTTCAGATGTTTATATTAAATTGAAATTTCTTTCAAATAGCAAGATCTGGCGATAAATATTTACATAAACATTAACGCATCAATAAAATTAATCTCAGTTCAATAATTTTATTAGTTACAAGCAAATAATAAAACTGATGAAAAATATATAACAGGAGGAAAAAGAAAAATAAAATAAAAAAATAAAAAAGCGTTACGGCACTGAAGTAAAAAATTCTGAACACATTTGAGTTTGTATATAAAGGGAAATCATATGGAATGATTCGGTCCATATGTTACCATAAAAAGTAACGGAAAAAAGAACAAAACACTATTAACAGAGCTTTTTTCTTTGCAATTCTGCACAAACACTTTTGTTATGGAAGGAGAAACAAGAAGAAGGAGGAGGAAGTAAATATACAAATGTCCTGAACCAATAAAACAATAAAGAAGAGAAAAAATATGCATGTGTATATATAAAGTTGATACTTCAATGATAATGGTGATGATTTTCATGCAGAGGATCATTTAGCTTTGTGTCTTTGGTTCTTCTTCTTCTATGGAGTATTAATCTGTGAGAAGCAGCAGCCTTTTTCTTCTTCTTCTTCTTCTTCTTCTTCTTCTTCTCTGTGACTTTCTTTTACTTTCTTTCTTTCTTTCTTTCTTTTCCTTTTGCAGTTAGTTCAGTTGAGGGGCTTGTGAAAAGAAGGAAAAAGGAATAGAAGATAAGAGCACTGCACTGCAGCTGGTGTGTCTTTCTTTCTTTGGTTGGGCCTTCCTTCCTTGAGAAAAGAAAGCATCCCAAGTACTACTGATAATGATGCTTCTTGTCTTCTAATGACTTTCTTTTTCTACTGTCTTTAATTAATTAACTTAATTTGGTATAGAGAGAAATTCATACTGGGATCAGTCTTAATAACTTCTTTTCATCTCATGGATGGTGATGGTGATGGTGATGGTGATGGTGATGATCTTGGTTGTTTGAAGGGTCAGGCCAGAAGGTTGAATATTTCAACCATTCTGCTTCTTGTGGGTTTGCAATGCCAGCTGACTCCTGCAACAGTGGGGGGGAAAAAACAAGGCATCTCAGGTCAGGTGGACATTGTTTAATTAACATCCTCTTATGAGAGTCCCATATTTCTCTCCCTAATTTATTAACACCATCATCAAATAATCTCTTAATTTTTTAATAAAATAGTACTAGTTAATAGTGTTAATAAAATATATTGGGTGACAGAGAATGAGCATGGAAATAGGGACAACAAATTAAGGACTGATCATAAAATTGATAGTAAACTATATATTCTATTATGTCAACAAAAGGAAATATTAAAAAATATAAAAGACTAATATGACCAAAATATATGTATGATAACAACTAGGGTGGTACCTATATACTCTCTCCATACTCAAATAATTGCAATGTTTAATGTTTGACTGAAATCCTTATAACAATAAATAGTAAAACAAATTCCAAAAAACAAATATTTAGAAAATGTATATTGAAAATTATAATGTACATAAATAATACTCCCTTCATCTCAATTAATTTGACCATTTTTTTTTTGTTGTTGTTATTTCACAATATTTAATATATGATTTATTTTCATGAATGTTTAGATGTTTAAAGTTAAAAAAATTACATGTCTATCATAATTTGTAACATTTATTCTAAATATATTTTTTTAGGAATTTTATCTATTACTTAATTATCTTTATAAATATTTGAGCCGGTCAAACATTGAATCTTGAAACATGAAAATCAAATACTCCAATTAATTGAGGAGGAAGGGAGTACTTAACTTTAGATGTCTAAAGATGTATGAAAAAAATTATAGATTAAATATTGTAAAGTAACTAAAATAATAAATGGAGTAATCTTTGAAGTAGGGAGGGAGTGATATTTATGTATGTATATTATTGGTATACGTATAATACAAGTTTGGGTATGTGTTTTCGATCTATTTATTTTCCCTTTATTTTTGACACAATAAATTAAACCACGACAATATATATGAAGCTTCCTTTCTTGTCTTTTGTTTTCCAACCATCATCAACAATTATCTTCATGCTTTGTACCTATCTTACGAGGCACACGCGAGAAAAGTTTGTGTTGCGTGCTATCATATGCACCTTCTTCCCATCTCAAAATTTATACTCTAAAACACAAAATCATTTACTCTCTCATTATATATATCTATTGATGCATTGAATATTAATTAATCTTGATACGTGGAATATAATTAAACTGTAGACTTTCAGATTTTATTTTATTTTATTTTATTTTATTTTAAAGAAGAAAAGTACAGAAAATGAATTTAACGTAGCTACAAATTTATGTGAATATATACACACCATGTATGTCTATGAAGTAGTAATTAATTAAAACATGAAAAAATATTAACGTCTTTGGATCACCATTTCCTTAATTGATTGTAATTAGATAGCCAGCTGCATTCATTCTAAATAAACTTTGGAGGATATGAGCAGATTATGTTCTTCCGAAAATGAATCATAAAAGAAAATCATAAAGAGAGAAAGGAAAAGTGAAAGGTTCTTGGTCTACATCTCCCTTTGATTTGAATATACAGAAAAGTATAATAAATAAATCAAGTTTCACTTTTCCTCTCTAAAGTTCATTATTGCATAAATCACACTTTTGCCCCCTAGTTTTCCAACTATCCAATACCAACTTATTTGTCTTGTATTTAAAGAGAGGAAATTAATATGGTTCATTAAATATAAAAATAACTTTTAAACAATCTATTATAGAAATTTCGATATTGTTTGTGTTAGAAAATAAATAAAAATGTGGAGTAAAATGTAGGTTTTTAAACTTGAGGGAAGTTTATGCACTTGACATCAATTCTGATGGAAAAAGTGTAATTGAACCAAACAAGTAGATTTTATTCTTTTTACCACACCCCCCACAACCCTTTCCTTTCCTGCTTTTCTAACTTTCACTTTTTACTTTGCTAAGTTGGTATTATGACACATAAGGGTCATGGATTTCAGGGTCAAAAAGTTGATACTCACTTCTTTGATGTCACTTGAAGTGCAGCCCATGATTAGTTCCTCCAAACCAGATGCAGACCTTCCTCCCATTTTATGATGTTGCTGCTGCTGTTGTTGCTGCTGGGGTTTAATCAATGAGATAAGATCATTGTTAATTACTCCCTGTTTATTAACAATCATTATGTCTTACAACAAATTAATACTATTAATGATTCATGAGTTGAAAAACAGTTAGTATTAGTTCCTAGCTAGGCTACCTTAGTTCAAACACCTACTAATTAAGCATGAGTTAGTATTAATTACCAAGCCTGCCACGTCTAAATTAAACTTTTATATATGGCTGACCTGGTACCATCAATTCACCTATAATTAAATTGGCCCATATATTCTTTTTACGTGCATGCAAGTCACAGTCATAAACTCGCAAAACCTTTTAATTTAGAGTAACAACTTTCATCACATCAATAACTCAATCGAGTATATACACTTCAATTACAATCCTTTATTTTAATGTCGTGTGGTAATGCCAATAACAACTTTTGACTGCATGTATAACTCACTTTTAATAAAATCTTTCTTCAAGGCTGAAAACTATAACCAATCATGTGTAATCTTTCCTTGTTGCTATAGCTATTCAAAAGGGCATATAATTAAAAGGAAGAAAAATCCATGCGTCCAAAATTATCCAAAACGCTACAACTACTTGAAACAACTATTGTCAAACGGGACCGATATTATCAATAGCAATAGTCGAAAATTAAATGTCTTCCATGGAAATTCATCAAGTAGTTAGGTAGCTAGTGCACAACCAAAATGTGAACATTAACTAAGTATTATGTGAATTTACTACTAGCTACCTATTGGTCCCTTAAAAAATAGTGTTTTTTTATTTTTAACATTTAATCTATCTATGATTTGATTTCTTTAGTACTTTAGTATGTAAAGTTATACATCTTAATTGACAATTATAGATTATGTGTGTAGTTTTTAAATACTATCTCCGTCCCTGAATAATTATCTCATTTATTTTGACAGTTTCACAGTATTTAATCTATAATTTTTTTTAAAGAATGTTTAGACATCGAAAATGAAATATTTCATGAGTGTCTCATATATGCAATCTAAATTTTTTGAATATATATTTTTTGAATTTTTTTAAACTGTTTATCTTTACTAAAATTTGAGTCAAACAGTGAACCTTGAAACAATAAAGTCAAATGAGATAATTATTCAGTGACGGAGATAGTATATTTTTTCCTGAGATTTTTAATGATTTTTTTTTCTAGTAATAATTTGAGTTTGTTACAACATCGAAAAAGAAACGTTTCATTTGTTTTTAGAGACAAAGAGTGTATCTCATTGTGTGTATTATTCTTTTAGTTGCGGTAACACAAAGAAGCATATATGCCTAAAATACTTATGTGATCTTTGTTTAAAAAATAAAATAAAAAATAAAACTTATGGGATCCTAGGCTACACATTAATTCAAAAAGAAATGTTTGTAATTCAAAAACTATTGTTTTCTATAAGTTTTTTTTTTTTAGTAAAAGGATAATGTGGCCTCGCTAGCGATGAACAAAAATTTACACTAACATTAAAAATGTACTTATATGAATGTGAAGGTAAAGAAAAAGAACTTTATAAAGAACAAAAAATCAAAAGGAAAAACAATTGTAAAAACATATAAATATTATTTTTGCACTTCAATACTAAAAACATAAAGAGCATGGAATTAGTTAATTACTCTCTTCGTCTCTATTTAATCGTTACGTTTTATTTTTGAATTTTTGTTTGACTCATTTTTTTACTAGAAAGAATTTACTAAAATAATTTAAAATATATATTTTTAAAAACTAGACACATTTATTTATTTTATATATATAAGTTACTTATATTTATATATTAAAATGTTGAAGAAATAAAATATTAGATTAAATATTGAAAAATTAAAGAAAGATGAAGAGAGTAATTAATTACCTGAAAGGTTTCGTTTGGGAGGTGCAGTAGTCTGGCAACATTGAAGGAATCGTGTTCAAGGATATTGACAGAGGCGTGGTGGAGAGGCGGCGGCGGAATAATGGTGGAGATGGGATGCGACGGATGGCTGACGTGGAAGGCCGCCGACGCAAGGTGGTGGTGGTGCTCATGCGCGCCGACATGGTGTTGCTCCTCACACGTGCCACCTGCTGGCCCATGCCCATGGTCGGGTCCTTCCCTTGCGACGGAAGCCTCTCCTATCCGCACCTGCATGCGTGCGAAATACACACTCCATTAATATTTCTTAATTAATCTCATTAATTTTCTCATCAAATCTCAAACACTTAGCTCTCTTTTCTCTTTTCATCTCTAAGGAGAAAATGGTATGGGCAATCATTTTAGATATTCTCTTAAATATCACTTTCATGTATCTATGTTAATTTTGGGTTTACCGAAATGAATACATAACACTTAATTACTATCTTCGTCACTTATGTTTCTTTTTCAACATCCGATCTATATATTTTTTTCTTCTACATTTTGGCATATAAAGTTATATAACTTATATACATAAGATAAATCAATATGTCTAGTTTTTGGAAAGAAAAAAAAAATCATATTTTTTGAGAAATTTTTTTCTAGTAAAATATTGAGTCAAATAAAAGTTTGAAAATCAAACGTAACAATTAAATAAGGACGGAAAGAGTATTTAATTAGAGAGTGTTAAAAATAGTGATCAAACTAACGAGTCCAAATCTGTTTTCCTCCATTTACATGTCTCTCACTATAATTTATTAAGACCGTTAATAAATCTGTTAATATTTTAACGGAACAGTTAACGGTGTTAATAAATTAGATTGGGGGAGAGCAGATTTGGACTCCAAACTAATTGTCCATAACATTCTTCTCTCTGATATATGGAGTGAAAATAATAAATGTGTTTTTAATTAATTAGTAAATGTTAGTAATTGGTAAATAGAGTAAGATTTAGTTAGGAATTAATTATAAGTATAATATAATTAGGGGGTGAGAGAGAAAAGGAAAAGTAGTATGGGATGAAGAGTGACTGACATGACTTTTTAAATAATTCAGGTGATGGATGGAATTGGGAATGAAACTGACAGTACTGGGGAAGGTAGAAGAAAGTAAAGTGTGTGGTAGTAGGTTTTTAGTGTACGTACGTAATAAGGAGCAGATTTATGTAAACGTACCTCATCGAACCCGGCTTTTGTGTTGATCAAATGGGGAAAGCCGAAATGGTGAGATTTGAGTTGGTGGTGGTGGTGATGATCCAATCCATAGGACGACGACAACGCCGCCATGCCGGAAACATCTTCTGTATTAATAGACGTGTGAGCAGTAGTAGTGATCATCCCGATTTCCCTTGAGGAGGAGCAGCTCCCACTCTCCCTGTCCACCACCACCAGGTTAGTCCGGTCGGACCAGTTACACTGTCGGGGCTGGGTCTGGTAGAATATCTTGGACACCACAAGCTCACCCTCTTTCTCCTCCTCGTGCTGCCCCAAATGGTACTGGTGCATCACCCAGTTTGTCTTCTCGGGTTTCCGGTTTTTCCCGAAGTTGGTGTAGAGGACCAGGATTTTCTTGCACCCTTTTTGTTTACCATTGACCATAACGGGTCTGGTCTTGCCGGTCTTGTGCCACCGAGTCTCGCCCCCAGCTTGGAGCTGGTCGCATTCGGTTTGGATTTTCCGGCGCTTTCGTGTACCAGTGGTGTACGCCTTGGACGGCCTGTGGAAGAAATGTCTGCTCAGTCCATCTCGCGTTACTCCTATATACATGTACGAAATCAAAGCTAATTAGGTGCAACCAATTAAAGCTACCCAATTTAATTAATTCTACAAGGTATCTATATATCTATCTCAGGAATTAATTAATACTGTAATTAGAAGCTGAGCAGTATTAATTAATTAATAGAGTATATATACAAACCAGGAAGTTTCTCAGGATGGGTGTAACAAATCCCGTCTTCTCCTTCAATAGTTGGGATGAACTCATCAATGAGAGGATGGGATTTGATGTCTTTACCCTCAACTTTTGCTTCAAGATGTTCTATCAGCTCCTGGTCGGTTGGGTCGAATTTCACTCCCGCCGGTAGACCTAACCAGTCCTTTTTTAAAACAAAACGAAACATATATAGAGAGAAATTAAGGGAAACTAAATAAATCATCACTCACGGAGCAACTAATTAAAAAGGCATATATATATGAAGAGAGGTAGGGGAATGAAATAGTAGCAGTAGGTAGGTACCGGTTTGGCTTGGAGCTTGTGGCCGCACCCGGGACAGTGTTTGGATCCACACAGCTGATGTTCTTCCAGCTTGGCATCTATGCCAGACCCCAAATTGCTCTTTCCAGTACTACTGCTCATACTCCGATCCGATGCTAATTTCGTGGGCGGAAGCTGTTGAAGACACGAATAATCTCCAAGAAAGAGTAGTCGTAACAAGTTGGGTGCTGCTGTCGATCATATCCAGCAATTAATTAGTCGCCTAGCTGCGGGAGATCATCGATTGCCCGCAACAGCTTCCACCTCCTTCTCAATTTAAACTAGAAAACGAAAGAAGGTAATTAGAATATGGAATGAAACAATTAAGGAAAGTACTGTGCAGGAGGAGGAAGAAGAAACCTGGAGTATGCTTTAACAGACGCCGCCCCGATTTCCTCTCTTTCTCTCCCTAGCTCCTATCTACCTTACTTTAACTCAACATATTTCTCTCTCTAAAACCACAAAAAGATAAAGTTGCTTCTTCTCTTCTCTTTCTCTCCCCCTCTCTCACTTTTACGCCTCTCCTAATATAAGCAAGCTACCTACCTTGGCGGTTTTCCTGCCTTCATTCCTATTTATTTACTACTTTACCTTCTCATTATTGCTTCCTACCATTATTAATTATGGGATTGTCACTATTTATTTTATGGTATGACAATCCGTAATTAATTGAGGTCTCAACAACCAATAACATCATGCCACGTATACAGGAATGAGGAGTTTCCTCCATCCCGGGTTAGAGGAATTTTTTTTCTTCCCTATACTCTCATTCCCTAAAACAAAATTAGCATTTAATTTATAACTTTTCTTCACTCCAAAAAATTATTATTGCCTTATACACTAGCGCAAAAGAGTAATTTTGAAACTGAAGCCTACGAAATCTCTAAATTTATCATTAAAGTTTAATTTCAAACAAAAATGTCACCAATATTTTATTAAAGAGGTAAGTTTTTCACTGCACGTTAAACTGTCTCAGTTGACGCTCATATGGCGTGCCACTAGCTAACGATTACGTGAACATTGACTGTACAGTTTTGTATAGGGTTAATGTTCTAATTTCACTTAGAATTTGTAAAACTAACGATTAATGCTTAAATTGTTATAGATTTTAAGGTGAAATTAAACATTATAACCCTACGAAATATACACTGAATTACCATACAATCAACTTGGACAACTTAATATCCAATCCCAGATTTACACCTTCAAGAAAATGTAGATGACATTCTCATTTCAAAATGGATTCCAGTGATAAATTTAGAGATTTTGTAAATTTCAATGACAAAATTACTCTTTGACCCTATAAACTAGTAACTAACTGTCTACTTCATTAATTTAAGTCTTCAGCACCCAATGATCTTTTTATGTACTATGAATTGTGACAGTTTTTTTATGGAATGTATATATAGGAGGAGAATTAATTTTGTGTTCTTTTCTTGGACCGTGAAATGATCAAGTATATTACTAATAGAGACAAGAGTGGCCCCTCGAGTTGATAGAATCGTTTTAATTTAAAAATATACTAGCTATTATTTTTTTGTTTTTTGTTTTTTTGTTTTTAAGACCAGCTACTAGTACTAATTAGTACGATCTTCATGATGCCAATATTGTTCTCCACAAGAGTTTATAATTAATTATATATAGGTGTGTAAAAGGAATATTCATTACATTTTCTATTTTCATCCGCGTTACTCGATATCGAGAAAAGTAAAAATAATGGAAAATGAATTGTATATGTGGCTTGTATATTAGTGATACAAATTAGTTTCTTTAAACTAAATATGTGCATATCTTTTAATATTTTTGACATCTATACGTACGTACCTAAGTTATCAGAAAAGTTCAATCTTTCCTCGAACTAATGAACGTTGCCTGAAGATTAATGACTTTAAACTATATGGTTTGGTTTCAAATATGTGTCTGTTAGACATTAATCTATACTAGTAATTCCTCCTATTTCCCCTCTTTGTTCAAAGAAAAAAAAATAAAAAAATAAAAAATTATTTCAATCTCAATCATTAAAAAATTATCCAAAAATACTGTAATTAATTAAAACAGTTAATTAAATTAACTAGGTGCAGTGTAGGAAGGTAGGTAGGTGATAAAGGTTGTCGGATCGGACTCGTCACTCACTCACTCACTCCTTTGTGAAATTGACTAAAAAAAGCAACATAATAAACGGTGAAATGGAAAGAAATGAAACGTATGGTCCTCTCCTCACAACCAAAACTAAACAGCTGTTACTAGACACGCATTCATAAAGCCACGGCGACCGCTAATTCCTTCATTAATTTTCTTTTGATATTCATTATTAATTCTAATTTAATTAAAACTTAGTAATTTTATTATACTGATCATCATCAACTGAATTAAGGGTTTTTATAGATTGATTATATATATATATACTGCAACAACAACAACAACCTTGTTATAGTTTTCGTGTTTTCTGGTAATTAATTAAGAGCAGATGCATGGATCGGTGTGGATGGGGATAGATGGAGAAGAAGTGGGAGAGTTTCAGAAGACTAATTATCATTTATCAGTAGACAGTAAAAAACAGAGTAGAAGGTAATAAAAAAGAAGAAGAAGATAAGAACTCACATGGCAATTGAGGTGAAGTGCTGATCATCATTTCTTTCTTTGCTTCCCATCAATATTTGTTTCACCAGAGCGAGAGAGAGAGAAAGATTACGGAGTTGCTTGATTAGCAAGGCAAATGAGCAGTGTACTTGATGGACCACCCCAACTGGCCCCCGGTTATACTATATAGTCTCTTCCTCTCTATTTAATAATTATATTTAATTTTTAAATTTTTATTTGATTCAATTTTTTATTAAAAAAAAATTATTAAAAAAAGTTAAAAAAAAATATTTTTAAAAACTAAACACATTAATTTATTTTATATATATAAATTACTTAATTTTATATATTAAAATATTGAAAAAATCAATATATAAATTAGATATTAAAAAAAAGTAACTATTAAAAAGGGATTGAAAGAGTAAATGATCTACTAGTATAGCAGAAGTAGTAATTAAACTCAACATTAAAAAATAACAAAATTATGTCTACTTATACCTACGTTTAAACTATATACATACACACTTTTTTTTTTTTTATAGGCAACAAAGATTTTATTAAAACAAAATCACACATAAATCCAAATACTCACTCCGTTCTTAAATACATGGAATGTATTCTTTTTTTGGATGTCCTTAAATAATTGATGCATTTCCTTCTATTTCTTAATTTAAGTGCCAAAATAATAGAATTATTTTATATATATATATATATATATATATATATATAAAATAATAATACTTATATTTAAATACAATATCTTCCATTCTATTATCTGAAAAA
>JBBYHH010575400.1:0-10715 GCA_038382905.1 Daphne laureola
TTTCAGTCATTCTATTACCAATTATCCATCTAAGTTTAAATTCCTTACAAATAAATCACCCATTGATAACCATTCTCAGTTAAATCACTCCATCTGTTATCACTTCTTTTCTCCCGATCTCAGTTTTAATTCTTTAATATTTCTAAAATATTATCTCAGTTTTCTACTTATTTACACTTTAGTCCTTAATCTTCTAAATCACTTCAGTTGTGGCACGGACAACAGTCTGGGTCACAACAGGGCCGCTCTGGTTGATCATGCGCAAAGGGCTTTTAGTTTTTCTCTTATATGTGTGGGTACCCGCACGGCTGTCAAATATGCAGATAGAAGGTGAGTGTGCCATGTTGCGATTGTATTGACATAATATTTACACATACTAAGGGTGCAAGTCAACTGCATGATAATTTATGGGGAGTGGTTTCCCATTGTAGCCCTTAAACTCGTATACGCCGGTACATACTTGTCGGTGTATGATGAATGGGTCATCCCAGTTTTCTCAGAGGATACCCTACCGGGGGTCTATGCCAGTGAATTTTGATCGCAATAGCGTGACTGCCCCCTCTTTCAGCTCTTTGGGTCTGACCTTGACGTCGGGTGTAAGGTTGAGTCATTGTTTGAGAGCTATCATGCGGAGTCTGGCACCTTCTCGGAGCTCTTCAAAAAGATCCAACATTGCGCGAAGGCCAACGACATTGTCCTCTGAACTAAAGTTAATCATGCGGATGGTAGGCAAGTCTGCTTTGATTGGCAGCAAGGCCTCTGTTCCATAGATAAGGGAAAATGAAATTTCCCCGGTAGGGGTGCGTGAGGTGGTGCGATAATCTCACAATACACTGGTTAGTTCATGGACCCATCGCCCTTTTACCCGTTCCAGTCGCTTTTTGAGTCCTTTCTTGAGAGTGCGATTTGTGACTTCTACCTAGCTATTCGATTGGGGATGCGTAACGGGCACATACAACATTCTTATGTTATTCTTGGCCTCCCATTCATTAACTTTTGTGCTTGCGAATTGTGTTCCATTGTCTGTGATAATGGAACAAGGGCTACCATATCAGCAGACTATATTTTTACAAAGGAATGCGATGACTCTGTCCAAAGTGATTGTCGCGAGGGCTTCTACCTCTACCTATTTGGTGAAGTAGTCTATCATCATGATACAAAATTGGTATTGACTTGGCGTTTTTGCCAGTGGGCTAATCAAGTCGAGCCCCAAAGTGCGAATGATATAGGGTAGGTAAGCGATGGCGATCTCATGGATGGAAACCGCTGAACCCTTGACTTAAGCTAGCATTGGCGGCATTTATGCACTAGGGCCTTCGCCTGCTTTAGTATTGTGGGCTAGTAGTATCCTTGCCGTAGCGCTTTGTGCGTGAGGGCGTCAGCTCCAATGTGTACACCGCATGTCCCTTGGTATATTTCCACTAGCAGGTGCTGCCCTTCCTCTGTGGTTAGGCATCACTGTAGGGGGGCTGAGTATTCGCGATGCCATAAGAGGTTGTTTATGATGACAAAGCGAGTGGCACGGTTGCGCTCTGCCTTTTGGTCCTTAGGGTTGGTCGGTGGATGCCCCTATAACTGCCTTATGATCGGTGTTCGCCAGTCACCATTGTCCAACACTCATGTTTCCAGGATCTGAATGTACGCGATAGGACTATCGATAGAGGGTCTCGCCAATGTTTCACATTCAGATGATATTCATCCCTTGGATAGGGCATCGGCCTTCGCATTGGCTGCTCGCGGTATGTGGATGAGGCTAACTTTTTTGAGCTCTTTTATGAGACCTTTGACGAGTCGCAAGTATTTCATCAGCATGGGGTCCTTGTATTCTGAAGTCCCTTGCACCTGGTATACCACTAGTTGTGAGTCAGTGTGAATTATGAGTTGCCGAATCCCTGCTTTGTTTTCCATTCTTAGACCTGCTGCGAGGGCTTCATATTTAACTACATTGTTGGTCACGGGGAACTGGAATGTGACTTTGAGTTGGGCCTCCATTCCTAAAGGTCCTTGAAGGTAGACGTCACCCCGGGCAAGTCTGCTTTTGAGATGCCATCTACATACATGCTCCATTCTAGTATGGACGGATCTAGCAATTGCTGATCTTTTAGGGTGTCTATCGGCCCACCAGAAAACTCGGTGAGGAAATCTGTGAGGGCTTGTCCCTTGATTTCCTTACGAGGCTCATAGGTAATATTGTATTCGTTGAGCTCAATGGACTATTTGGCAAGGCGACCTGAGTGTTCCGGGCACTGTAGTATATCCTTGATTGGAAGATCCATGCGGACGGCCACCGCGTGATCCTGGAAATACAACTTTAGCTTTCATGCGATGTATGTCAGGGCCAAAATTAACTTTTGTAAGGCCGGGTATCGAGTTTTTACTGCTTGCAGTGTGTGGCTCATGTAGTAGATCGGCCATTGCTTGTTATCCTCTTTCTTTAGCAGCACCGAGGTGACACCAGTACTGGTTGATAATACATAGAGGACCAGATCCTCGCCTGTCCGGGGACACTTGAGCATTGGGTGTTGCTTTAGGTGTTGCTTGATTGCTTTATAGGCGTTTTGACAATCGGTTGTCCATTGGCAAGCCTTCCTCTGCTTTATATGTGTGAAGAAAGTTCTACACTTATCTCCCAACTTCGATATGAATCCCCGAGCGCCACCAGTCTACCTACTAGCCGCTGTACATCTTTCATCCCGCAGGGGGTCATGAGGTTTGTGATGGCTTCAATCTTTTTCGGATTCGCTGCTATCCCTGTTTGTGAGATATGAACTCCTAAGAATTTACCCTCGCCTATGCCAAACATGCATTTGGTGAGGTTTAGTGTCATGTTGTAACTGTCGAAGCTTCCAAATGTCTCTTCTAGGTGGTCTAGGTGTGCTGATGTGGTCCCACTTCTTACGACAATGTCATCTACATAGGCTTCCAGGTTGCCACCAATCTGATTTGCGAAGACTCTATTCATAAGCCTCTGAAATGTTACCCAGATATTTTTTAAGCCAAATGGCATGCGCACATAATAGTAGACAGCCTCGCCTATTGTAAAGGTTGTCTTCATGGCATCCACGGAGTCCATATAGACTTGATGGTAGCCATTGTAAGCATCTAAGAAAGACAAGATAGGGTACCGCGTAGTGGTATCCACAAGCTGATCGATGGGAAGGAAGGGGTATGGATCTTTGGAGCATGCTCTGTTGACTCCCTTATAGTCAACATGCGCCACTCTCCACTTTTCTTTGGTACCAGAATGATATTAGCGACCCAGTCGGTACAATGAACTTCATTAATTATATTAGCATCAAGTAACTTTTGAACTTCTGAACGTACAAATTCCCTTCGATCTCGGGGAATGCCCATTGTTTTCTGCCTAATAGGGGTGAAATCAGGGAGAACATTAAGCTTGTGGGAGATTACTTTGGGATCAATGCCTGAGAGATCGGTGAGGCTCTATGCGAAGACATCTAGGTTGGCCTAAAGTAGGTGGATGAACGCATCATTAGACACCGGAGGCAGGTCTTTACCAATGCAAAACTTCTTTCCCGGTGAGATCTCCACTTCTTCAAAGTCACCTAAAATATTCAGGGCATCCTCCGCATTTTCTTGCATTGCACTCTCAATTACGGGCTGTCTCCTCTTGGGGTCTGTTTGGCACGGTGTCTGCGTAGGCCCAGTTAGGGATGCTACGTAGTTTTCTCGTGAGACATTTTGATTGACATATATGTAGGCGTCCCCTGAGCCTGTGCTATATTCCAATGTGAGGGCTTACACGTCATATCGCACATGAAATTCAACCTGGGTGTACCTCCTAATAATCATGTTGAAATACGATGGAAGGTCGAGAACTATGAAGTCTATAAAGCTAGAGCTGCAGACGGGGGCTCCACATTTTGTTGTCCCCATCATCATGAAGGGGAGGGGTGATGACTCCCAATGTGGGGATTTCCTCTCTTCCAACGCCATAGGTTGCACCATTCACCAGATGGATGCGCGAGAGGGGAACCTTGGCCGCCATGAGGGTTTGTTTGTAGACGACGTTGGCATTTGTGCTTGTGTCCACGGAAATTCTGTGTGTATCCCAGCCTGCGATGCTAGCCGTGATAACCAGTGGGTCTGAATGAGGGATCACTACCGACGTATCATCTTGGCAGTGGATAAGTTGAGCTGAAGAGTGCTCAAGTTGGTAAATTTGTCACATGTAGTGACGCCTCGCTGCAGCTCCTTCACACTATGTTATTACGTGACTGCAACCTGTGATTTCCTCGCGGTTGTGTGTCATCGCTCTCTCAATTGCGACCTCTAGGTGACTCTTTTCAGGGGAAGCGGTCCAATGAAATAAATTCGGATAGCCCCTCTTACGAGGCCATTTTCGCTAGAATTTTCTTAACCTCGATGCAATTTTCTGTGTCATGTCCTTTTTCACGATGGTAGCGGTAATATTTGTTGGATTGGCTGTTGGCTCGCTTGGACAGAGGGTATGACCATTTCAAGACCTCGCGCCTCCTTTCGAGCAGGTGAAGGATGTTGGTTTTAGAATCTCTGAGAGGTGGGAGCGGAACATAATGTCAGTCATTGGAGGGTTGCGATGAGAAATGTGTGTGTTTTTCCCCTACTCGGTTATCTTGGCTGTGCGGGCCCTGTGCTTTGACTTTGCTTGCTTGGGGTTTGTGTTGTGGCTTGACTATCTCTTCTACGTGCATGAATCTGATGGCCCTCATTAGAAACTGCTCCATGCTGCCTGGGGGATTGGTATTGACTTCCACGAAAAATCGGGAGTCCCATTGGAGCCTTTGCATGGCAGTGAGGAGTCTAGTCTCCTTACTCAGATTAGGGACCTAGATTGCTTCAGCCTGGAATCACTAGATATATTCCTTATGAGGCTCTTCATTGCCCAACCTTACTTTCACCAGGTGGCCTGCCATTTTTGGCGAGGGCTTGGAGCCTATAAAATAGTTAGAGAAGTTGAAGGAGAGTTCCTCAAAAGAGTTAAACTACCTACCTCTAAGGGTGCTATACCATGCGGTAGATGCCCCAGTCAGCGTGGAACTGAAGGCTCGGCACATGGTGTTGTCATCGGCTCTGGTAATAGCCATCACCGAGATGTACCGCTATAAGTGCACATCCAGATCGCAGAGTCTATGATAGGCATCAAGGTTTGGTTGATGAAACTGCTCTGGCAAAGGCGCTGAGAGGATTTGGACTAAAAACGGCTGGGTCCAAAGGTGATCTAGCCCCAGTCTGGATGAATTTGATCCATTGGTTCTCTCTTCACGCTTCTCTATCTGCTCCACACGGAAGGCAAGGGCACTAAGAGCGGCGGTGTGAGTAGGGTCCGGCATGCTTTCCTGCTGCAAAGGTACGGGTGGTGGTGCGTTCATGGCCTAGCGTGTTATGGGGATGCCTCCAGCAGCGTCAAGCAATCCCCGTAGTGTTTTCGCTACAGTATTCCAGAGGTTGTCAGCAACCGCTTCTATGATTTCCACAATTGCTGCCGGGTTCAGGCTCACAATGTTGGTTTGCTGAAGCACTACATTCTGCTGGACGTGCCCAATCCCTCTAGGTGGAGCGATGCTTTCCCCAATGGTGTGGACGGAAACGTTATCCTCCTGGTATGAAGGATTCTAATTCCCAGCGTCAGTTCATTTGCCATTGAGGTGTTCACTTGCTCTTCTTCTTGGCATGGTGAGCTACGTGGCTTATGTTCATTTCCCACAGACAGTGCCAATCTGATAGCTTGAGTTTCATCTATCTAGATGTTCAGATTTAATACTTCTGATACTTCTCCAGTGGTGAGCTTGAAACCTGCAAAAGATCTGAGGTTATGACCCCGAAAGCATACTCTGACGTTCAAGTCAGTTTCTGGTCCAAGACTCAATAGTGTTTTTAAGAGAGAATATCATACCTTCATCCCTCCCGGGCTTCTTCTTTATATAAGGCTTCAACCTGACAGTTATTTCCCGCATGATCTGGAGTGGTGGGTGGTTATCCCACGTTCATCTGATAAATAGGCGGTGTTGGAGTGCTTGGGAAGTGGGTGACGGTATGTTGGAGATGTGGTGGTCGTGGGTAGCATCTACTGGCGACCACGTTACCTTCACCGAACATGGGGACGTTGCTTTCGCCAGACATGGGGACTGTAAGTCCATGCGGCCTCTAAGATTCGCTAGGTATTAGCTTACATGGGGTGCGCGTTGTGCTAGGCCAGGCTAAGCGCATCCCCCTCAGGCATGCTGTGCGAGGCCTGTCCAAGCGCATGCTTGGATAGTGTACCGTAACTAGAGTGAGCTTAGCCACTCTCATGGTCCAAGACTCAATCTCAAGGTTTTCACCAATTAACCTTCCAAGGTCATCTCTGACTGTTAGACGATTAATCTATGAAGTTACTACGGTTTTCGCTTCTCTCTCAAGCAAGCAACACCTCTTAACTAAGGTGAGATTACTCAATCTTGTGATCCAATACTCACTTTTGAGGAATTACAACACTTAAACTACTCACCAATTAACTTAGTAAAGTCATCTTTGACATTTAGAAAGCTAATAAATCAATTCCACAAGTGTTGTGTCGATTAAATTCCTCTCGGATATTTAATCGAACACCTAGAAGAGTAAACATGAACAATTATATCATTCATCATACCACACATGACAGAAGTACTCAAAATTGATATCAAACATGCATAACATGGGAATAGCTTAGTTGAACCCTAAGCTAGAGATAGACTAACACATAACATCCCTAACTCTATCAAAGCTAAGCATAGACATGATCAACATTCAATAGCAACTTAAAATGATGAAATAGAAATAGCATAGGTTTAGAATTCACCCGATAATTGAAGATCCACAAGTTAGGGCCTTCAACCCCTCATGAAATTGGGATTAAAGACCTTAAACCCTAGCATAAAAACTCTCAAATTTCTAGGTCACTATTCCCTTAAATTAACACACTTAAAATCTGACCCTAGTAGTCTATATATACTAATTCTAGTGTACTAAAATACCCTAATATGTTGGGTACCTAACATTACACTAAAAGAGTGAAAATGGTATAAAATGGCCAAATAATCCGGATAAGGATGAAAAACTGCCAGGAGAGAGAGAGGGTTGTAGGCGACAGTTAGAGGCACCAAAATTGTGCCTGGTACTACCACCCTACCTTGGACGAGTGGCCAAACTTTCACCTAGTTGTGGCACCCTAGACTTGCACCAAGATCACATGAGGCGCTAGTTATTGCGCCTGGTCTTGTATGAGGTGCCAATTTTGGTGCCTTAGAGGAGCCACTTCATGCGCCTGGTCTTCATAGGGGTGCCATACTCATGCCTGGACCTGCTCCTTGCCTTCTTCATGGCACCAAACTAGTGCCTTGAAGTGGCGCCAACCTTGCTCCATCTTGGCTCTTCAACTTTCCAAAATGTGCATTTTAGCCCTCTCCAACTCTTCTCTTGATCACCAACTCTTCTCTTGATCACCAACTCTCCAATTTGGTCCGAGATGGTCTTGAATTCTCCGCAACTTGTGAAACCTCATCTCAAACCTTCTTTTGTGCTT
Organism: Daphne laureola; assembly: GCA_038382905.1. Lineage (NCBI taxonomy): Eukaryota > Viridiplantae > Streptophyta > Magnoliopsida > Malvales > Thymelaeaceae > Daphne > Daphne laureola. The sequence continues at coordinate 7,544 of JBBYHH010575400.1, forward strand.
AATTGACTCTTTTTTGCACCTCTGCATGTTGTACTTACAAAATGTGAGAATTGCAAGAAAAGTGAATAAAAGTAATGATAATGAGGCACAAATGATGCATTTATTACCTTAAATATCATGGAAAAGTGTGCTTTTTTGCACACTGATCAACCATCTCTTCTCTTAGACTTGAAGTACTTTCTGAATTTTCTTGCAATGAGAGCAGCTTCATCTTGACTATCCTCTTTATCAAATTGCGGATGCTCTTGAAATTTCAGGGAAATATTCTTTCCCTTGTTAACGATTATTTCTTCCTCTCTTTCCTTCATTTCATATGTGAGTAGATTTCCAAACAACTCATGTTACAGTCCACCCCAAGATATTGGTAATTTTTCAGAATATTTTATTCAGGAACCGGATTCTGCAGTGTCGGGACTCCGTTTGAAGCGTGCGGGGCATGTTTTCTATTAAGAATGATGTCCGAGGACTTCAATTAAGGTTCATTTATATAATAATTCACATTTTGAATTGGTACGTGAATTTCGGGTCATTTTACCAAAATTGATATCAGAGGGCAAAACGGTCATTTTGGAAAAAATGGACAAAATTGAAATTATATTGGATACATAATTTTGTACCATAATTAAGATGAGTTATGTTGATTATGGTGATTGAAATAGAAAGGAAAAGGAAAGAGAAAGAAAAGAAAAGAGGTAAAAATGGTATAAGTATATATATGGTAAGTATGTTATGAAATATCATAATATCATAAACACTCTCTCTCTTCTCTCTCTCCTACAGCCGACGCTTCACTCCCTCTCCCTCACCATTTCTTCATCAAAACCCCACCCAAATCTTCATCATTTAGCTTCCAAAATTGAAGGTAAAGGTGGTTTCATGTTGGATTCATCAAATGAGGAAGATTACACTTGAAGAAACTCACTTCTCTTCCCTCTCCAAGCATGGCCGAATTCTTGGGTGTTCAACGTGGAATAGTTTTCATCAATTCTTGAAGAAATTGTTGAGGTAAGCTTGAATTAAGGTTGTATTTGAAGTAAGAACAATCTTTACTTCACAAATTCTTCATGTATTGGTAGAATCAAAGTTAGGGTTCATATGAGTTCATGAACTAAAATTGGGGGAATCTTAAATTGATGCTAGATTAGTGTTCTTTGATGCTTGTGGAGCAACATTAATGCTTGAAATTAAGCTCAATTCACTAAATATCTATCACTTGTGCTTTAGGGCATAAATTGAGGTGGATGATTAAAGTGTTGAATGTGTTCTTGGGTTGATTCTTAACAACTTTAATGCTTGGAATAAGTTGAGAATCACCATGGAAGGTGTTGATCCTGTATAGGATCAATTTATGTGTGAATTTTAAAAATAGTGATTCAATGTTTTAAGTGTTGAATGCTATGAATTAGGAGTGTTATGGAGCTCCTAAACTAGTATAAAAAGTATGAAGAACAGATGATATGGTTGGTTTTAGCATTGAGGTCGAATTTGATGATGGGAATTAAGGTTGGTGTTTGATGTGTAAATTATGCATGGGTGATGTTTAAGGGTTTAGGACCATAATTGGATGAAATCATTTGAAGGAAATAATGTTTGCCATGTTTTCTCTTAGTGGATGAATTATTGGCATGGATTAAAGGTTGATGTTAGTTGATGGAAATTGGGATGTTCGATGATAATTGAGGTTAAGGTAAGGTGGTTTATGCATAAGTGGAATGGTAGGAAAGTTTTGACAAATGTATGTCATTTTCAATGTTGAGGCCGAATTGACTAAGGTTGGAAATGTTGAGGAATGCTTGTGAAAATTTAAGTGTTTGAACATGGATGATGTTAAAGTTGGTTGTTTTGTTTGTAAATGAAGTTGTTGAGAAATTGGATAAATTTTGGCCTAAAATGTACAACGGTGAAAAGGTTAAGGATTGTTGGTAAAATTTGAATGTTTAATTAGGGATGACCATATAGTTGAGTAAGTTGCTTGTATATGAAGTTACGTTGAAATTGGACAAGAATTGGCCATTTTGCAAGTTTGGGCCGAATTGTTAAAGTAAGAAAAAGTTAAGGTTAAATGATGTCATTTGCTGAGTAGTGATGAAATTGTTTGTTTTTAAAGGTTAAGGTTAGAATGGGAAAGAATTTTCAAATTTTGGAACTTTTTCAAAAGTGGCCGGGAAACAGGAAAATTGCTACGTGTCGGAAGGTCAGAAAATGAAATGATGGAAATTGATTCCATACTATTTGTATGATTGTTTAGAGCTGACACTGAATGCCGAAACATCAAGGAAAAGGCTACCGGGGGAATTTACTGAAAGTATACAAGCGGAATAGAAATAGCTCGGATTGTCTTATACGTTTGATATTCTCCAGGTAAGGATTCAACTTACTTTATATGCATTTGGAGCTTATGGTTTGTATATCGGGTTAGTTGAGGCTAGCTCCCGGGTCGAGGATGGGGTTATGTGACTGTCAGGGATAGTCACATGGTAAGTGTAATGGTATGCAGGTTTCAAGCATGAAGGCCCAATTATGTGAGTAGGTATTTCTGGGATCACTCTGCGATTATCTATCTAATTCCGTCTGATTATGATCAATTATGATCAGTGATCCATTTATGATTCAGTCTGAGTCTGATAAAATCATGATCAGCGATCCGATTCTGCATATGGTTCTGCTATGCTCTAATCAAATATGATCAGCGATCTGATTCTGTATGTTATTCTATTCTACTCTGATTAATTTATGATTAGTGATCCGATTACGACGGTTTTTTGGTAAGGGATGTACACCCCTAGCTGGTATACCATGCTTCTATTCTATTTCTGACCCCTGAATGTATTAGGCTTCGACTCGATCTCCAGGGGGCCGTCGTATCTGTTTTGCTTCCCTCTGACATGGATGTGATAATCTGTATATGTATGTGTTCTGATCTTTGGATGAAGGAATCTGAATGTGTTGTCTTGCTGGACATCTAAACACGAATGTGTTCGTTATGCACTTTGTGCACGGTGATATTTACGTAGTATTTTGGTTATGTATGAATTGTTCTGACTTTGTTTTGCAGGTTTCTGTACATATTATTGTCCCGCAGGACATCCGCATATATGTCTGCTCGTTGTGCACTTGGTGCATGATGACATGTATGATCTGTATGAAATTCTGTATACTAACCTTTTTGCAG
>JBBYHH010575511.1:0-28952 GCA_038382905.1 Daphne laureola
CAATATCACCCCAAGAATGCTAGAATCACGTAAAGCATAAGGAGTGAATATATATATATATATATATATATATATATATATATATATATATATATATAAAAGCACGAATGTGACTTTGATCAATGTTGCACGACTGCTTTATCTTTTAAATTTAAGTGTTAATCTTTTAATTAATGAGATCTAAAATTGTAATTTACATTACTTAAAATTTTAATCATAATAGAATCCTAAAAGCTAAAAAATTATAACTAGAGTGCATGATACAATTTCATTGTATTATGCCATACGTCGGTTCCTTAGGGTTTTCCCGGATCTGGCTGCCGGCGTCAATCTCGGGCTTTTTGGAGTATTCATCATCTGGCATGCACTGTTGCTTCACCGATCTTGCTGCTTCCTCGGTGATTTGGCGGTGTTTCGATTGTTGGCTCGTTCTCGGAAGATGGATGGTCCTCTGTCGGGTCGCTGGACTCCGTCGGCGTTATTCGCTGGCTGGCGAACCTTGGTCCTGATTGCGCACGGCTCTCCAGTGCTCAACCATGGGGCTCCGATTCGTTATGGATGTCCTCTACTAAACCACTTTGTTGCCGGCGATTGGCGTCGTTGTTGATGGCTCCAATGGTGACCTCCATTGTGCGACCGATTGTGGGTGGGAGCCTAGTCAGCTGCTGTGTTGTGGTCAATTGGAGAATGGGTGTTTTTTGCACAGGGTGGCTCGGGAAAGAGTGGAGAACAAGAGCAGGCTTGGGTTGGAGGGGTGGTTCGAGTGGGATTGCGAGTGGTGGTGGACGGGAAAATAGGAACCATGGGTGGTATGATTGGGAGTGGCGGTCGAAAGAGGGTCTATAGGGGTGTTTACATTGAGCCATTACAGGAGGATTTGCTCGAACAGGCAGGGAGTGAATCTGCTCCCTGCCCAGCTCCATGAAAAGTATGGTCGCGGGTAACTGGGGTGTTAAGTCCGACCCGGTTACTTGCTATTTGTTATGGACTTGGGTGGCTCGGTGGTTAGAGTGGCTTTCCTAGTTTGTGATGGTGTTTTTGGAGGTGTGCTTTTCGGGTTTCTTTGCAAGGAATAGACTCTTTCGGGCACGTTTTACGTGACTACAGTGGAGGAGGACGGAAGTCTCGAGCGGTCTTGCGGATGTTGCGGATGGATCCTTGTATGAAGCCATGAGGCATTTTGAAATGATTTGCACATAAAGGTGGCACCTCGAATGCTACATCACTTACTGATTTTGTTATCTTTTGTGTCTGGTGACCCTGTTTTATTTTATTAGGCTCCTTTGTAATTTGCTTTATTTGGAACTTGATTTCCCATTAGCCTTAAACTTATGAGTTGGTAGGTTTTCTTGTTCGGATGATTATCTCTCATTGGTCTTAGGCTGGTGGGAGTTTAGGTGGCTTGTTGCTCGTTATCTGCTAAGAGCTTTAATAATTGTCAAGGAAATATCTCTGCATAGGTTGTTTATCTAGTCTGTCAGGTTATTCGCTATTGAATGAATAACCATTATTTCTAAAAAAAACTAAATGTCACTCCTCCAAAATAGCTAATATTATGGACAAATTCCCTCATAGTCCTTGAACTCTGTTTTTTGGTCGTTTGAGTCCTTCGCATTCATTAAAAAATATGTACATAAAAGCACGAATGTGATTTTGGTAAATATTAATCGATTAGTTTACTCTTTAATAACCATTTTAATGAGACGTATGATTGTCATTTAGTCTTGAAAACGTAAACATGATAAATCAACAAATAAAAACGTAAACAAATTAATATAAACTAACTCACGTAGAAAACATGAACCTACAAAATCTAAGAGGTCTTTTTTTTTTTTTTTTTTTTAAAGAAATTATTTTCATTCTAAATCATTCAACAATTGCTGAGGACAAACAAAGAGGGAGAACAAGTCCCCAATTTTGTCAACTATGACAAGCAATTTTTTTGAAGGGACAAAACTCTTAGAAACAAAACCAGAGACCCTATCCAGAGGCGGGCGAGATTGCAGCTAGACTGCAGATCAACTAAAAATTAAAAATAAGTAAAGAAATTGTGAAAGTAGAAAAATACAAAGACCCTAATGATAACGACCACATGCAACAAAGAATGATAAATCCATAATCAAAACATTATAGTCACCAGCAGATGGACAAATGAACCCGTCATGCCACCACCTAGCCATATAGCTTCATACAGACTCTCGTCTGCAGCATCGAAGTTTGGTACGTGGAAAAAATAAAAGCCAAGCAGTGTCATACCTATTTGTGAGTGCCCAGCCACTGCGAGGAGATCCGAGTGGACAGTGAGATCACTCATGAGAACCTGCATGAAGACCATAAAATAGTAGCCATGTAGCCACCACATCTCATTGATGGTCTCACCCATATTAATATATTGGATGTATATGGATGACTTCGTAACCCACACACACAGAACAAAACACCTCACTGCTTTAGGCAGGGTGAGACTGTGCTCCGCCTTGCCGAAAATTCAAACAACACTCCAAAGATCGCCACACCATATCAACAACCTAAAAATGTCAACAAATAATTAATTTGTCGCATCCACCAAAATCGGGGCCCATAGTAGGGCCCCCATCCACTAAGACCATCCTTGCCAAGCCCCCCAGGACCAAGCAGGTTGATCAGTTTCAAGCGCACACAGAGTCAAACCCAGGAAGACCTCTAATGGCGGCGCCGAAAGACACCTACAGCACCGGCCAGATTTGAAGCAAGTCTGTGAGGGGCGCGAGGCAGAGAAAGCGTGGCGGGCCAGGGAGGAGGACGCCATAAAGGGGCTCTTTGTCGCCTGCGACTCAAAGCCAGTGGAGCATCTAATGCTATCAACTGGCGGCAGACCATCCCACTACACCCAAAACGGTCGGTGAACCGGTGAAAAATCAAGGACAAAAGTGGAGCAGAGTTGCATCCGGTAGATCCAAAATAGCACCACCCACCAGACGGGATGCGACCGGTGAGGCAAGATTTCGGGCTCGAGCTCGGAAGAGACGAAGAAGGCCTAGCTAATTGGCAGCAGTGGTAGCCATGGGAGACCTCAAACCCTAGCGTGGCCATGTCCATTATCCTCCTCCACATGTATATAGGGTAAAATATATATCTAACAGTTTTAATAGAATTCAAACTCTTTTCCAATCATAACATAAAATATATAAAAAACGTAGAAAACAAAAAACTGAATAGTCATCCAAATAGAGTAAACTGCATCCATAATCCATTAACTTAAATGATTGTACTATCATAGTCTCATTTTAAGTTTTTGTACTACTGGTCTGGAGTTCCGTTTTCAAAGTTTGTTTTCATTCATAGTTCTTTTTGGACGTTTTTCTGTTAACTTTAATTGATTTTTTTTTAAATAATAATTTTAATTATTTAAGTTTACCAAAAAAATCTATCTGAATCCTAACTTTTTTAATTTAACAATATAATTAGCCCCAAACAATTCTAAACTTAACAAATCTATCCAAAATATTTCAAACTTCAATTAAACTCACCAAACCCGCCGGACCGCCGCCAAAAACTCCGAAACGAAAATAAAAAGCAGCGGGACGTAGATCGGGGCCTAAGATCGCTGAATCGCAACCTAAGGTCGTCGTATCACGGCCTAAGGCTCGCGAATCGCGGCCCTAGGCTTCGATCTACGTCTGAGTGCTTTTTTTCCCATTTCAGAGTTTTCGTTGTGGTCCGGTGGTGGTTGGCGGTGGTCGGCGGTGGTCTAGCGGGTTTGGAGCGTTTGATTGAAGTTTGAAAATTCTTGGATAGATTTGTTAAGTTTAGAATTGTTTGGGGTGATTAAATTGTTAAGTTAAAAACGTTAGGGTGCAAATAGATCTTTTAAGTAAATTACAGTAGGTAAAATTATCATTTTTCCAGAAAATTCGTTAAACTTAACGGCAAAACTAACAGATAGGACTATGAAGGAAGAAAAACTTTGAAAACGAGACCCGGGTAGTATAAAAACTTAAAATGAGACTATGATAGTACAATCATTTAAGTTAAAGAACTATGAGTGCACTTTAACCCCAAATATACTAGTTACATAACGACATCTATTTACTTACACGGTCTTGTTAACGGGTGCCCCGTGGACACTTCTTAAGGGTACTTTTATTTCTTTTTCATGTATCAAATCTTTTCTTATTTTGTTTCACTCTAATTATTACATGAGTAGAGAGGTACAAATAAAAAAATAAACTTATCCTTATCGGGTCCCTCCCGGGCACCCGTTAACATTTTTCTTACATATATTATGTTCAAAACTCAATCCATAACACTAGATCTTGTCATCTATGAAATTATATCCATAATACATAATGTATCATAATATTACATAATACACCCAATTACATACCAAATATACACATTTATATAACGACTTGCATAGAAAAAGTACTTATAATCACAATACTTTGTGAGGGCGTTTGGTTTGCGGATTTTAGGAATATAGATTCTCAAAATTCCTTATATCCATAGAATACTCTGTTTGGTTCATTTTGAAAAATAATTCTTCATCATTCTCAGAATCGTAGGATTCCTCATCCTTTATAATTTTTTTGATTCAGAATACCACATACAAGTAAGGTATTCTTAGAATCCATAGAATTATTATGTTTAAAAAACTATAACAAATTTAAATTATATATATTGACACATTTAGTCCTTGAATTTTTGAAAAATTTACAAATAATCATAAAAAACTACACATTTGGTCCCTAAATTTTTGAAAATTTTAAAAATTGGTCCCTAAAAATTACATATTTAGTCCCTGAACTTTTATAAATTTTATAAAATGGTCCCTATAAAATTACATGATTAGTCCATAAATTTTTATAAAAGTTACACAGTGATCCATGTACAATCTATATTATTAGAATCCTTGAACCAAACACAATATTGTAAGAATATACATTTCTATTCTCTATCATTAACACTTTCTATATTTTCACATTACATAGATTCTTAGAATCCACGAATCAAACACCCTCTATATTCCGTACAACAATTACTTAAACATATTTACATAACCTCAGTACAATAATACAATTCTACAGCAAACCAAACCCATTTTCCCTAAACTACATCAATTACCCATGCAATGCAAATCGAAAACAACGAAGTACTACTATTTACCTTCGCTCAAAACTTTCGCCATCTACCCCGAATTCGTCATCAGAAACAAAGGTTCTTGGCATCGCCTTCACAACAGAACAATGTACGGCACCGCTGCTGCTCGCCTAGATCGCCGAATAAAGTTCTCTGCCGCCGATCGGTTCGACAACGGTACAAGTAAGGTTGTCGCCACTTGTTTGCCATAGCCTATAGGATCGTCCAACATATGGTAAGCCTCCACAGTTCGTCGCTCCACTTGATGTGCAATGTTTTTTTAGGGCTTTTGAATGAAATTAACTGGTGTTTGCGCAGAAACCAACTGCCCACGATTCCCTTCAAATTAGGGATAATGCACATCACTGCTCTACGTTTAGGAACGTTTGGTTTGTGGATTCTAAAAATTCATAGAATTTGAAAATATAGAAAGTGTTAATGATAGAGAGTAGAAATGTATATTCTTACAATCTTGTGTTTGGTTCAAGGATTCTAATAATATGGATTATACATGGATCATTTTGTAACTTTTACAAAAGTTTATGGATTAATCATGCAATTTTATAGGAACTATTTTGTGAAATTTCTAAAAGTTCAGGGACTAAATATGTAATTTTTAGGGATTAATATTTTGTAAAATTTTCAGAAGTTCAGTGACCAAATGGGTAATTTTTAGTAATCATTTGTAAATTTTTCAAAAGTTCAAGGATTAAATGTGTCAATATATAAAATTTGAAGGCCTTGTTGTAATTTTTTAAACATAATAATTCTATGGATTCTAAGAATACATTATTTATAGGTGATATTATAAATCCAAGAATTTGTAAAGGATGAAGAATCCTAGGATTCTGAGAATGATTTTTCAAAATGAACCAAACACAATATTCTATGGATTCAATGGATTTTGAGAATCCATATTCTTAAAATTCTTGAATCCAATACTCTTTTAACGTTTTTGCACTACAACAAATACTGAATATGGAGATAAAAATATGTGTTTTCATCGGTCACTTATTTGTCTCTAAATGATTTAGAGACAAATATAACATTTGTCCCCTTTATTGTTGTAGCCAAAAGTGTTTAGAGACACATAAGGGACAATTATATATGTTCTATTAGTCGACTTATTAGTGATAAATTTAAGTGTTTCTAATATAGATATAACGCTTATTTACGTAATACAGTAATTTTTCTTTTGTAAAAAACAAAAACAAATGTAAGACAAGTCTTCCCCCACTCTCTCTCTCTCTCTTTTCTTTAATAGCGGTTAATTCTCTGTCCATTTAGTTCTTTAACAGTTAATCCTCATCACTAACACCTTAATTATGATTAGATTCGAACCGTAGTTATTAGATATAGATGATTCATCTCACACCAATTTGCTAGTCTCACATTTGTGTAAAAGAGTGCCTTCATAATATTTAACAGGTATTTACGCACAATTTTATATTTTAGCTACCACAATAAAGATTGATTTGTTTACTAAAGAACATGAAACCCAAAATAGAATTTCAGTCATAATCTTCAATTTAAACTATAAAAACCGCATGCATAATACAATGTGATATACTTCCTTCGTCCTTGAAAAATTGATAGGTTTGTTTTACTCTATCGTCACCGACATCTTTTCTGAATGTCTCATACCATCATCGTCGTACCATCATCGTCGTCTTCTTTTCCGAATGTCTCCAGCCGGACGTCTCCGCCGACGCTGATTTCCCTCGTCGAGGCGAGACGTCTCCAGATCTCATCGAATTCCAACCCAAGGCGAGCCGGAAACTAATTTTCCTTGTCGATTCCCTTCTTTCTGATGTCAGTGACATTCTCATCTTCTCGTTGAAACTCATCTCCGGCAATCCCCTTCTTGCCGAAACCCTAAGATTTGTCAAGTCAAATACCACGTATCATCTTTTATCACACGTGATAGAATTTTGACGGCAAACTAACGTCGTAATGGCATATACGAACCACAAAACGTTTTCAGTGAAAAAATTATACCATCAAACTATATAAGATGACAAATGAGAACTATTTTAAAGAGTAATGGTAAAAAAATGTCAATAGACAAACATTAATGATAAATTTAGACTTTTTCCCTTTAACTTATATTGAATTTTTTTATTTTTAGTTTTAAGTAAATTCATTCCATATACTCCGTATATAACTTTAGCAACCAAAAAAAAAAAACTTATTAAGTAAATTCCCTTTAATGAACATTAATTATATAGTATGAACAATTCACAAAAAGGTTTCCAAATTTTTATCTTTAAATCCGAATATAGTATTAATATGAAAAATGTTATCTTATTCGACTTAGTTTTTAGAGCCAACTCAATTTTAGGGACAAATATATTTGTTGTAACTTGCTTTTTCCGGTTCCATGTATTGTCTCTGATTAACAATAAATTATTACTCTCTCCGTCCATATTTAATTGTTATATTTAATTTTTGAATTTTTTTTATTCATTTTTTTATTAGAAAGAATTTACTAAAAAAATCTTAAAAAAATATTTTTAGAAATTAGATACATTAATTTATCTTATGTATATAAGTTACTTAATATTATAAACTAAAATGTTGAAGAAAAAAATATATAGATTAGACACTCAAAAAGAAACGTAACTATTAAACAACAAATGAATATCTTTTATGAACAAATATAGGTGTTGCTCTATGTGCTCCTTCTACGCATACATTACATAAATAAGTACAAAATTTGAGTTTTAGGAACACATAAATATTTGTTACGAAAACTTTAAGGTATTTTAGATTTGGGACAAATACCATATATCTATGGAGACAAATCACATAACTTCCACTAATTAATTGTTTAGAGACAATTATGTTTTTTATCTCTAAATAAATAAGTGTTACTAATGTCAATATGTGTTGTAGGGTTGTTTTTCCTGGATCTTTTTTTTCAACTGATACACAGACGGACTTCACTTTTTCCTGTCAATGGATGTTGCACCGGGTTTAATGAATCAAAACTTGGGAGTTGGGACTATGCGACGGGCGGATTTCAAGGTGGAGCAACCAAAAGCTCTCGTAGCTTTCATGGTCCTTTTTTTAATATAAATTTATTTATTTGTGTTTTCTTTGTGTGATAATTTTATGGGAAAAAATAAAGATATTTGAAAATTAATGTAATGTTGTGAGGGAAAATTGAAGGAATTTTTTTAATTTGATAGTTTATCGTTGAAATTTTGATGATAAATTTATAAACAACATTCCCTTTTATTATGGATTTTATGGATATTGTTTATGTATAGCAACACTTTTTTCAGGTGATTATCCTCTTTAGCCCATCCGCCCCGGACAATAAGGAAAACTATCATCCGTCATACTCTAGGCATCCGAAAATATTTGAAGGAAGACAAGTATCTAGGCTTCCCATGTCTCCTCGGACATGGCAAAGCAGGGCAATTGGATTTCTTGATTGAACGAGTTACAGAGCAGCTGGTCTCCTGAAAAGCAGCTACATTGTCAAAGGCACGCAGAACCACCCTTATCAAGTTAATGGTCCAAGCTATGCCAACGCTTATTATGAGTTGCATTCTGCTACCCACTCCGATCTGTAAGTCCCTACGCTCACTCATTACTCGCTTTTTCTGGTCTGCTGATATTAATGAACAAAAAATTCTTTGGCGGGCTTGGAGGAGTTTGTGTTTGCCAAAGCGTGCGGGGGGCATGGGCTTTCGGGACATTCCGGCTTTTAACAAAGTTATGCTAACCAAACAGGGTTGGCGCTTTATTACAACCCCAGATTGTTTGGTGGCAAGGGTATTGAAAGGGAAATATTTCCCATATTCAAGCTTTTTGCGGGCGGACCCAGCAGCTAGCTCCTCCGCAGTATGGAAAGGACTTATGGCGGGACGTCAGGTTCTGGAAGCTGGCGGATTTTGGAGGGTTGGATCCGGAGAAAATCTATCAGTCTGGAAGGATAGGTGGGTTCCCTCGCCTGATTTCTCATTGATCACGAAGCCATCTCCATCTCAGATAGACACCCGGGTCGCTGATCTTATCAACACATCGACCATGCGCTAGCGCAATTCTGAGATTGAGGGCCGATTTCATCCAACTGATGCCACATACATTACAGGTATCCCCCTACCATCATCCTGACATATTCACATGGGGTATGGTTGATAATGGTCGATTCACTGTTCGCTTCGCATACTACGTAGCATATGTGATTCTGTACCGGAATCATCCGTATCAGGCCTCAGATTTTTGGAAATGGTTGTGGAACCTGAAATTGTCACCTCGAGTTCAGACTTTTATGTGGAGGGCATGTGATAACATCCTAGCTACTCGAGACCTGCTTCCTACGCGAGGGGTAAATGTTAAGTCACACTGTCCAGTATGCTATGGGGCGGGTGAGTCTATTTACCACCTATTCTGGGACTGCCCGTTTGCGCAGCGACTATGGCAAGAGCTTCAGGTACATATCTCTCCTATTACAGGTGATGAAGACTTGTGGCAAGAACGACTCCGATCCTACATCACCGACCATCCACTGGTAATACTACTAATCTCTGCCACTTTATGGTTCATCTGGTCCAATAGGAACACTACGGTGTATGAGTTCAAATGTGCCCAACCACCAGCCTTCGCCCGAAAAATCAGATCTTGAGTTAATGCTTGGTCTATTGCTCAGAACAATAGGGGTATTCCTTCACACTTACCTAAGCCGCAGGCAAAGTGGTGTCTCCTCCGTGCGATGGAAGTATCAAGATTAATGTTGACGCAACTTTATGGAGAGAGAACAAGCTAGCCGTAGTAGGAGTGGTAGCGCGTGACTCGACGAGCACGTTTCTACTCGGTTATTCACACAGGTTTGTGCATGTCAGTGTTGATCCCATGCATGCTGAAGCCCTTACACTCCTAGAGGGAATCAGATTGGCCATTCAACAAGGATGGGCTTCAATGGAATTAGAATCAGATTGTCAAACACTCGTTCGGGGGTTAAATGATGCCTCTCTTCCATGCAGGTATCAGTTTAGAGCCATTATTGATGATATTCGGTCGTTCATACTGACTTTCGATCTTTGTTCTATTTCTTTTGTCCCTAGAACTGCTAATGCAGTTGCTAAGGAGGCTATACATAGCATAGACCATGTAGCTTGATATTCTGCTCCTCTGAGCTGGCTTATGGACTTTCAACAAATTGATAAATAAAAGCACAACACCATTGAGATTCATATATATATATATATAACAGTCACTGTTTGATTTTAATTATTAAAAATTTATCCAAAACGTAACAACTAATTAATTGAAACTGCTATTCTTAAACTGCATCAATGTCGCTTGAAAATGCATATTCATCTCATCATCCCAACCGCAAGGGACGCATCTGCACATCCCTAATCACCTCAGTTATGAGTTTGTTCTTTACCAGAAAAACTTCTATAACTTTAATGATTAATGGCTGTTTAGTATTGGAAAAAACTTCAAAGTTTTCTTTTTTACACTTCCCTTATAAATGTTTGAATCTGTTTCTTATATTTAGTGGAAAACTCTGAAATTTAAACTTTAGAAAATTCAAGTACTCCTATTAAGAATTGAAACTTTCAAAGCACTTTTTTTTTTTTTTTTAAGGAAATGACGTTCATTCAAAATCAGCAGGAGAAACTCTGAGACAAACCATAGGAGAGGGCTATAGCCCTTAGTATGAAGTCCTGGTACTCTGACATGAGTCAAGCACGGAAGCAACTAACCTGCAACCCAATATTACTAAGAGAATTAAAACAAGCATCAAGGAAGCAGTTAAGTTGCATCTTAATTAAGCAGATAAAACCAATATAAATATCCAAACCAAAGCAACATAGAAACATAGGACTATAGATATAGAACCATCTTGGACATGCAAAAGACGACCACAGCTTCATCCTGAATACGTAGTACTAGTAACATGTAGGTAGTGTAAATCCATCACCAAGCATGAGAGCTTCATTCGGTCTTCGGTTCGCAACATCTACTTTCGGTATGGAGGCAACCATCCTCCACCCAAGCGTTAATATGAATGCTTGTAAACGGCCATTCCCTGTAGGAAGTACGAGATGAGATTGCTTGTCCTAACATATTACCTGTGCAACATAGAACAAAGACAAAGCCAAAATCGTCCAACACATGACAGTACCAGTCCAAGTCATATTGACGTACTAGAAGCGGTGGGATGACTCATGAACCTCTACTTTCAGGTGGCTCCAGATCATGGCTCCTGGCAGGGGGAGACCTGGCTCACCCCTGCCTTCTGCACGTCACTATCCAACTCAGTCGCCCGGTCCGTCCTGGCTCGTTTCCTCCCAGTTGGAGGACCCTTCGTTCCACTGCCACCCAAGCTAAGGATATGAGGTCATCCTCTTACACGCTTCGTTGTACTTGCCAGAGTACATGCACGACCGCGTCCTCGTCCGCGCGTTGTGGTCACCAATTCCCTGCCACTGCGAAACACAAACGTGACTGGCGCTTGTGTTAAGGTGTCCTGGCCATTATCAATACTCATCCCTTCCTGGTTCAGGCCGGCCGAAGTGACCATCAGATCACGAGCATAAATCACATTCACTTCCTCACCTGACTCTGTTGGCACTAGAGCTAGATCTTGGAGTCCACGAGGGACCGGTCATGTCGGGCTAGTAGGAGCTGGTACTGGCGGGACCAGATCATTTTGCTCTTCCATAGATGGTTCGGATTCCATGTAGTGGATATCACCCTTGTTTCTCGGCAAAGGTTTAGCACGTAGCCACATGCCAAACAGGTTTTCAAAAGGTTCCAAACATTCTTTTTCAATATGTGTGAGCACACCACACCGAAAACAGAAATCGGACAATTTTTCATATTTCAGTTTCAGAACAAGTTTAGAACCATAAGCACTTACAGTGGTGATTGCCCGTCGTAGTGGTTTGGAGACATTGATAGCCACCCTCAATTGCATGGTCGTTCCTTCCCAGTAAATTGCACGAACATCACCAATGCGTTTTCCAAGCAGTTCATCCATAGCAAGTGAAAGCCATCCAAATGGAAGGTCTGGAATGTGCACCCAGAACTCAATGGTGTCGAAGGTCAAATTAGATAGCCGATCCCCTGGTTTCAGTTTTCTGAAGATAATAACGCGGTTATCGAAAACCCAAGGCCCCGATTGCAAAACCTTGTCAATGTCTGCCCGTTGATCAAAATCAAACACAAGAAAATTATAACGATTTATGGTCGTCCCTTGCAACACACAGAAGTTTAACTCCTTCCGCCAAGCCGTCGAGAGAGCCGTCTCCAGATGCTCAGGTCGAGTCAGATGCGAAGACAACACTTTCACGGCGAGAGAGAACGCCGGTCGCAGTAGGAAAACGACATCGGCAACGCACAACAAGTCTTCCTCCTCGTTGGCGATGGCTACGTTCGCCATTCGTGAAGCAATGGAATCGATGGACATAGACGAACTTCGGTTGCGAGAGGAGGGTGGGAACCACCGGAGCAGTTCTATGCGCGGCGAAGGGTGATGGTGAACGAAGAGGAGCACTACGCACAGCAAGTAAACGTCAATGGCTTGGAGACAAAGCAAGTATAGAAGAACAGAGTTCGGCCGCCGCTCACAAACCCTAGGGTTAGGAGGAATTTGTGACATGTATAACTAGTTTCAAAGCACATTTTAACACATAGTAACATGAAATTTTCAAAATTCCGAAAACAAGTTTTTCATCTTTTAGAAAACAATAACTCACCTTATCCTTGCAGCACTTAGTAGGGTGTTAAAAAAAACCCGCAAAACTCAACCGAAAAAATCGAAAACCAAAAAACTCATCGACATGCAGGATGATTTACAGTTTCGATAAATCTGTGAATATCCGAATCGAACCGCATATACATATTTTTAAATAAATTTCTTATATTCATCTCTGCTCAATCCCAAATTTATCTTTTATTCTTTCTTTTTTTTTTTAAATCTTTCAATTAAGGTTCTTATTTTTTGTGTGAAAGTTACTCCATTTTTTTAAATGCTCTAAATCTACACATAAATGCTATAAAATATTAAAATATCTCTTAATATTTTAAATAACATTATCACATAAATACACTTAAAAAATATATACGGATACCCGCATCCCAAACTACATAAACCGTAAACCAAATAAACTGAACTCGATAAAGCAGATACTAGATTTTCACTATCCGTCCAGAACCGATCCGTGAACCCCTCTAACACTTAGTTTCCAACATTTAATATATAATTTTATTTTTCCACAATACATTAAATAAATTTAAACTTTTTGCAATACAAACTTTAGTTTCATCTCCACTTTATGAAAAAGATAATTATAAATTTTCTTTTCTAAAGAAGCATAAAATGAAGATAAGCTATATCAAATGAATATCAAAAATCACTATATACTAATCATTTATATAAAAGTTTTTAAAATAGAAAGCTTGGAAATTTTTAAACAAAAAAAGCGGAATAATAATCTCAGTTTTTTAATTTTTTTCCAACTTCCTCCAAGAACCGTAGGTAGTTTCTTTACAAATCTTTTCATTTTCGAAACATGATTCCTCATGTTGTGAAAAATGGCTGGTAGGATGCATTCAGTTCGATTTCTTAGTTTGGATCACAGACAACCCAGACTGAATTCTCCATCCATTAAAGCAGTTTCCCGATGAGCTACACTAGTGAAACACTGCGAACTGCAAAGACGAACCAAAAGCAAATACCCACTCATATGTACAAGAACTGGAATTTGACCAAAGCAGAAAGAATTCTTCCACTTATACCTCTAGCAACCTCAACCCTAGATAGGAAGAACAAAAATGTCAAAGCTCGTTCTTAAAGAAACAAGCAAATATCACAAAAATAAGACCTGATAAGCTTCTTCTCTCCAATGGGATGAGAAGAGTACCCACAAGTTCAGTCGCCAAAATCAGCCAACAAAACTACCAGAAGCTTCGAGTGCAACGGGCACAGACTGTGAGCGGAATAAGAAACCGACCCCTAAACTATTAAAAGTTAACAACATCAAGTAACATGATACACATTTTCCGGCAACAAAACCAGACTTGGTAAATTTATATCCCCTCTGCTACCACCAATTCATCCTAGCACAGTATATGTTTAACTATGACCCAGTAAAGGGGGCAACAAAGATTCCACTACAAGGGATATTCTGCTACTATAAGACACTAACCAGTTTCAGTCCCATGCGCTGGTGATACCTGCTTGACCATACCCTCCTCCACCACCTCCTCCTCCACCTCCTCCGCCACCATAACCCCAACTGGAGTTACCACCGCCACCACCGTAACCACCTACATTTCCTCCATAGTTATTCCCTCCACCTCCACCATAGTTATCTCTTCGGAAATCACGTCCACCAAACCGCCCTCCACCACCAGTGCGACGGTTTCTTCCCCCAAATGTTGAGCGAGCAGCATACCTAGATAGCCAAGCCGGTACCTCTTGGTTTGCTTCTTGCATGAGCTCTGCCAATGGCCTAGCAAGTGATGTATTATTATCATTGAAGAAGGCTGTCGCCAAACCAGATTTCCCAGCCCTCCCTGTACGTCCAATGCGATGAACATAATCGTCAATATCATTGGGGAGGTCAAAGTTCACCACATGGGCAACATGTGGTATATCAAGACCACGAGCAGCAACATCAGTAGCAACCAAGATAGGAGTGGTCCCACTTTTAAACGACCTCAGTGCTTGTTCTCTTTCCTGCAGTAAATACCATGTATTACATTGAGATATACATGAAAAGATAAAACAAAAAACAAAAAAACAAGTCCTCCCTCCATCCCACAAAGGATGGATCATGTAATTGGGCATAGAGATTGAGAAGTGTTGAAGGTAATAAAGTAAAGCTATCATACAAAACAAAAGTAACTTTTTGGTAAAGAGAAATTGAGGTTAATAAAGCAAAAGTGGTGTATATAAGTTCCCTTAAAAGAAAATGTTTCAACCGTTTCACGACAACCCAAAAAGGAATACATTTCATCCTTTGCAGAACAGAGTATCACATAAACTCAAAAATCACTGCCGAAATATAGATCAGCCCTGAACTCTCCCTCCCTTGCTCCAGTCCCGAAATAACAGGAAGAAACTATTGCAAATGGGAAAAAATGAGGGAGCGGTGTGGTTTGGAAAAGTTTACCATTTCTCTTTTCTGTTTCAGTATTTTCTTGAAAAAAGTACAGGTTATCGCAAGGGTAAAATACCTCTCCATAAATTTGTAAAACTCATAATTAAATTGAAATGTTTTAGATGTTTCCCAATCTAACATACAAGCTTGCTAAAGTTAAAAAAACAAGGTTTCCAACCTCCATAAAACAAGCTATAACCTTTTTCCTGAAGTAAAAGAAAAAGGGGAAAACTTTTTGAACCAAACTACAGTTGAACTTAAAGACATTTAGGGTTCGTTTAGTTGTGGAAAATGTTTCCAGTTTTCATTTCTAAACTTCTTTTGTAAATATTTGATTGTATAACTAAATTCTAAATGATGAAAAATCTTGTTTTCTAAATATTGGAAAACTGTAGGAGTATTAAACTAGGAAACATTATTTGAAGGTTCCCTAGTTTAATTCTACAATTTTCCAATATTTAGAAAACAATGTTTTCCATCACTTAAAAGCTAGTTATACAATCAAACATTTACAAAGAAAATTTAGAAATAAAAACTGAAAACGTTTTCCACAACTAAACGGACCCTTAACTCCCAAGTCACACACTAAAACGGGAAAAAGTTAAGGTATCTGCTAGTACTGCTGTTAATGATGTTTAAGACATGCTGCTCAATAGCATAAGCTACCCAGCACTGACACTGACAAGATTGAATTCTCCAGCTAGGTTCTTCATTCACTGGGATTAAGGAACGGAAACAGATTAGAGAGAAAAACAGATAAAAAACTAAACTACCTGCTGCGATCTATCACCATGAATGCTAGTGGCAGGGAATCCATTCCCACATAACCAATATTCAAGTGAATCAGCTCCCTTCTTTGTCTCCACAAAAACAAGAGTAAGAGCTTGCTGCAGATTTGAGAAAATATAAACCAGTGATGAGTGTCAGAAGATAACTACTGGCAACACACATCAGAATCCTAGAGATCAATCCTCTCAGTACCTTGCCCTGAATCCCATTAGCCCTCTGTGCATGAAGAAGGTCCATGAGATGGCTTCTCTTATCAGATTCTTGTACGAATTCCACCCTTTGAACAATTAAATCAGTACTAGAACCAACTCGTCCGACAGCCAAGAAAATATAACTCGAAAGGAAATCGGAAGCTAGTCTCTGGAGAAAATTAGAAAAGTGGTTAGCATGTCTCCTAACTACATAAAACCCATGTACATTATTATAAGTTTCTAGTGTATGACAGAGCACAGAGAACAGACTACAGTCATATTAAAAGTAGAGCGAAAAAAGGGAGACAAAAATTAAGCAAGAAGTCAGGGCCACAAGAATTCTAGCATTGGATTGAAGGAAAACTCTAGTAGAAAATGAAATTAGTTAACTACAGCAAAATGATGTTGTCAAAGCTGTTATCACACATTACTAACAGATACCAGAGATGAAAATAAGTACTTGAATCTCTTTTGGAAAAGTGGCGCTGAATAGCATTGTCTGTCTCACTCCAGGGGGAGGCATGTCCATTTGTTGCACAATTTTCCTGATTTGAGGTTCGAAACCCATATCCAACATCCGATCTGCCTCATCAAGAGCTAAGTACCTGATCAACTGGAGAGATATTCTAGCTCTCTCTAGTAAATCCACCAATCTACCAGGAGTTGCCACCAGAATGTCGACCCCCCTCTCCAGCTCCCTCAGCTGGAAAGGCAAAAAAATATATCAGCAACTTGAAAAAATATAGTGAAAATCTTGCGCAACAGTGAAAAGCACAAAAAGAAACTGCACTCAAAACAAAAAATCTCCTCGGCCAAAAACAGGAAAAAAATAATCCTTGCCTCTTTAAAAACAGAAACAAACAAGGAGCACGTAGCACAAAAAGCATAGCAGTATGAGACAGAATTTTGCCTGAAAGCTATAACTCCCTCGGACTGAAACCAGATCATGAATACAGTGTAGTATCTTCCATCTATCTTCAAAAATCAACCTCATATTGCACCTTAAACCTTAATCCCAACCATGCGGGGTTATTGCATGACATTTACGTAGTCAATTATTTGTCTACAAAAAATAACACTAAATTCATTTATAAAGACTAGTGGAAAAGTTTATGACCCATGCTCTTCCTGTCACTTCTTACGGAAAAATATGGTGAAAATAAATGAAATATCTATCTTAAAAAATACGAAGAAAAACAAATATTTACAACAATTCTCATTCCTCTTCCAAAACCCAACACATTGGCAGTGAAACCATTAAAACGCTTTATTGGTTTTCGAAGTTTGAAGTCGACATCAATGGGACTACTAAATAACTGTAAATTCAGTCACTCAATTTGAAGGTATAAATAGTCTAAAAGAATAGAATACAGGCCTAAAATTTGGGGAATGAAAATATCATAAATGTATGGGGAAGAGTGCTTGAGTGAAACTCAGGTAGCCTATGATACCCAAAAGTAGGTAAATGAAAAGAGAAAGTTACACAAAACAAACAGGCTGCATCACAAGCCAAATGAGCAGCTGCTCTGGTAAAGAAATCAAGCATAGTTAAATCTCCTCAGCTAATATAACAGAGTGATTGATGTAGATTTCCATGACATGAGATGGTTAGGAAATTACTCATGCCATCCCAAATTCAAAGAAGTGCAGGTTAAAAAGTAAAACATAAGGGTAATAGTAGAAGACCTGTTGGTTAACAGGAGCTCCTCCATAGGCAACAACCACTTTGACACCTGTCTGATAGGCGAACTTCTTGGCTTCTTCATGTATCTGCATGTGAATTAACAGTACATCAACACATGAAAACAAAAGTAAAGAGTAAAAAAACAAGACCATTCTAATAGCAATAACAAGAAAGCAGCATCTTACTTGCATTGACAGCTCTCTAGTTGGGGAAAGAATGAGCGCAAGTGGGTAAGCTGTTCGTGCTCCGCGATACGGCTTCTGAGGAACTTGGCCCCTCATGATGCCACTAATGATTGGAAAGCAGAAAGCAGCTGTTTTCCCAGAACCAGTCTGTGCACATGCCATCAAGTCCCTCCCTCCAAGGGAGATAGGGATGGCATGACGTTGCACTGGAGTTGGCTTCACGTATTTGCATCTCCGAATGTTTAAATTAAGGGCTTCCCCTAAGTCAATTTCTGCAAATGTATTGACCGGTGGAGGGACATTATCCCCACTTGTTTCTACAGGGATGTCCTCATAGGCATCAAAATTGATTCCTGTATTCTCTTGCTCGGTGAAATCCTGCTCTGGAGTAGTTTCTTCATCATCATCAAATGGATTAACTTCCCGCTCCCTCCGACGATTATCCCAACCACCACCTCTCCCACCCCATCCACCAGCACCACGACCACCACTGTACCCACCAGAACGATTAGAATCATTCCTAGGACCACCCCAGCGAGAAGGGCCAGAGGCAGGTCGATCAGCACCCAGAGCAGGTCCAGCTCCTGACTGCTGGGCTACAGGTGCTTCAGAAGAGAGTGGACGATTTCGGAGATGTGGAGGAACGTATGCTGATCTGCCAGGAGCTGTACCAGAACCAGCATTATCAGCCGCAGAAGCTGCAGCCAAATCAGCCCATGATGTTCGTGAATTCATCACAGTTAGCTTGTCCAAGTGCGAATTTCTCAGAACCTAAATCCTTGACAATAAATATGCAGCGTTCCTGATGCTTCAATTCCCAGACAGTATCTAACAGTAGACCCAAAATCCAAAACACCGATCCCTTAATAATTAGAATCAAGAAACGAAACCCCTGATCCAGAAAGAATGATCAAAACTCACAACACGAACCATGCACCAAAACAAAACTAAAACCCTCCAACGGAACGAATTCGACATGAAACAACAATGCAACAAAACTTCAGCTCTTCCTTTCACTTGGTTCAACATAGGTGCAAGGAAGCGTATGGACAGCATTTCATCAAAAAGAAAAAAGATAGAACATTCCAGAAAAAAAACACGGCAAATGCGAGACAGCACCCATAAAACATCCGAAGATTGTTAAAAGAAATGACACAAACACCAGACCAGAACGATAGGGAAAACGCCTTAAAAACGAAAGCCGATTCATGAAAAAAGGGATTTGAATAATTCGCACACGAGAAAAATGGATAGAGCGAGCGAGAGAAGCGAGAGGAAAACCTGCTGATGAGAAGGAAATTTGGTGAAGACGATCCAAGGAACCCTAAGAATAAGCAGAGTGGCGGACAGAAGCAAAATAAATATCCTGAAGTTCTCTACGAAATCTACTTACGAAGTCTACCTCTCATGTCCAATGTTTAATTTTGCCATTCAACTATACGATTATTGTCATTATCAACCCTGTATGGTGTATACTGTTCATTTGAGAAATTGTACCACCAATTTAAAATGAGATATTTGTTCTCAACTAGTTTGATGAGTGAGAAAGTTATGGTGCGCAACATTTCAACTGCACAATTTGAATGTGAACAATGTGCCTTATTAGTCTTTCAAGTTTAGGGCCTGATTAGTAGTATAAGGTAAGTTTGGGAAAATGGATAATTTTATTACTGAAATTTAGGAAATTTTTAAAATTTTCCCTAAAATTTATTTTAAAGTAAATACGTCATCAATAGGTAAATTTGTTGTTGCACGTTAAGTTCTTCTAGTTGTCGTTCATGTGGCATGCCACTGAGCGATTAAATATATATAGACTGTACATTTTTTAGGATTAATGTTCTAATTTCACCTAAATTTTGTAAAATTAATAATTCAACTCTTAAATTGTGATAGATTTTAAGGTAAAATTAAACATTAACCATACAAAATGTATATTGAATGTCCACATAATTATCCAGTGGCATTCTCACATGAGTGTCAACTAGGACAACTTAACGTCCAGTGGCAACTTTACACCTTCAAGAAAACATTGGTGGCATTATCGCTTCAAAATAAATTTCAGTGATAAATTTAAAGATTTCGTAAACTTCACTAGCAAAATTGCTCTTTCACCCGGTAAGTTTTAATTGGGGTGTAAGATTCTCAAATTTGTTACAAATAACTATTGTGGATTTTAATATTTTTACTTTCAACCGTTCAAATTTTAAAGTGATTCATCTCCTTGTAATTACTCAAATGACTCATGATTTTTCCACTACCTTCACTAATTCTACGTCGATTATATTAGAAGTTTTGGAGATCTATAAATAGTTGTTTGAGTGATGAATGGAATATAATATACACACTATCTATTCTCTCTCATCTATCTCTTACTAGTTCTTTTTCATAACACGTTATCAACACAATTGCCTCTTGAAAATCATCTTCAACCGTGATTGTTTTGTCTATTGTCACAAGGATCATCATCATCACTCTTTTTTCAATTTTTCTAAAGGAATCAAAGGTATGTGGCAATGGTTTTCAAGTACTCTTCTCTTTCTTCCTTATTCATGTCTACATCTTCTTTGGTTTTGGATTAAATTATGTCCATTGTTTATTTAATTCGTTAAAGAATATTTCTACAATTTCATCTTTGTATGAAGTTTTTTGTTTGGTTTCTAGTATATCTCTGGTTTATTATCTTTCACCAATTATTACGAAGCGGTATGGAGATATCTTTGAATTATGGGGGTAGTGCTTCTCTCCAGTATACAACAAGTATAGTCAGTGTTTAGGATAAAATTAGAATCTAATTAGAATATTAAATAGTATTAATTAAGATAATTAATATTAATTAATATATTAAATATATGTTAAACTCAATACTGCACTCCAGTATAATGGAGACAAGCTTTTTCCGAATTATGGTCCTCGTAGGCTTGGATGGTTAGAGATTCAAAGTGATTCTTATAGTAATTAATTTATTTATTTATATTTGACTTGATTTAATATTGATTTCTTGATATACTTGTTTGATATATATTTTATCACATTCATGGAATTATAATTATAAATTTATTTTAGTATGTTTGATAAGATCTGTTTTCTTTGTCTTATTTTCTCCCACATAAACTTTACATATTTAATTATTATCTAAATTGTTTGATATATTGCATATACTAACTTGTTATATATTATAGTTCACCATGTTGAATCTTGCAAAGCTTGAGTTTTTGGCTTTGTATATAACTGAAACAAGAAATATATTTATCATGGGTGTTGGATGCCGAGATACACCTAGATGTGAATCGACACTTTTGAGATAAGAATATTATAAATCTTTGAGTGAGTATAACTCAATCATCTTTAGAATTACTTCTCAATTGATATTGTGTGGAGAGAAAATTATTAATGACAAAATGTTAGAAAAAATATTTTTCACCATTCATGCTTCAAATTTGCTCCGGCAGTAGCAATATCATGAAAAAGATTTCAAGAAATATTATCAATTGATTTTGTGTTTACTTGTGGCCGAGCAAAATGATGAGATTTTGATAAAAATCATAAGCTCGTCCAACTGGTTACGCTCCATTCCATGAAGCAAATGTGACATCATATAACGAGTACAATAGAGGTTGTTGTCGTCGTGGTGGACGTGAAAGAGGAAATTACCATGGTGTTCATTTTTAAAAACACAACTAGCCACCAGAAGTGGCAAAAGAAAGGAGGAAAATATGACAATGAAAATGATGAAAATGATAAAGGGGTCATGGAAAATACATGTTATCGTTCTGGACGTAAAAACCATTTCTCGTGTACCTGTCGTACGCCCAAACATCTTGTTGATCTCTATAAAAAAAACTCCATCAAGAACAAAGGAAAAAATATAGAGACAAACTTTGCTTACGAATATGATAAAGTTGATGACCATTTTGACATATCTGATTCTGATATTCCTATTGAAACAACTAATTTGATTGTTGCTGATTTTCTTCTTGGGAAGTGATTGACAAATAGACTAAAATCATGAATAATATGTTTTGAGTTGATGTGAACCCACCAAGGCCCAAAGCCCAAGACCCTTGACAAGGACTTGGAGACCTAATCACAAAAGTAAGAGTAAAGAAAGTCAATCAAAATCTTCCCATTTTCATGAAAGATTTTACAAACTTGGAGGATGAAAATGGAAACATTAAGTAGAAGAGGGGAAAATGAGCATTTATGGTACCAAGCCCAAGAAGAAAATCGAAAGGAGTGGCTCAAATCTTCATCATCATAATTTGGGTCCAAGAAGAGTAAAACACTTTAGAAATCTAGAGGACTCAAGTGATAAGATTGAAGAAGTTGGAGGAGAAAGAACAATTTCACGATTTTATACACTTCTACACCTTTCATCTCCAAAGATTACAAACATAATGTCACTTGAATATGATAATTAATGCTATAAATAAATTGGATAATAATTATAGAATTAATTTTCTATAATTTTATTTATAATTTTTATTTTATTTTCTTTCTACCCTAGGTCATTTTCTCTACCTATAAATACATGTTGTTTTTACACTTTGAACATAACATATATGAAATTCATTTTGCAAATTTGAGAGAAAATTCTCTACATTTTCACAACACATTTTCACTCAACTCTTGTTCAAAGTTTTGATCAAGTTTATCTAAATTCAATGTTATTTTCTCTTGAAGAAAGAGGTGTTGGATCCATCTTCATTTATTATTGGCAAAAATACTCATTCCACTTGAAATAATTCTTTGTTTCAAGAAGGAGTTAGCAAAAAATCTAAAAAGTTACAATACTAGTACAAGAAAGATCATCACTTGTATTTCTAAATTTCATATAAACACATCAATTGGTATGAGAGTCATCTTCTTATTCTAAATCAACCATTTTTTAAGATCAAGAGTTTTTGTGTGCTTGATAGAAAATGTTTTCACCATCTTCAAATCTTTTACATAACCATCTAACTCTTTATATTCTTGCAATTTATATTCCGCGCACCTAACTTCTACTTTCCTCAATTTTTAGGTATGGAAAATAACCAAGGGTAGGAAGAAAATAAAATAAAAATTACAAATAAAATTATAGAAAATTAACTCTATACTTATTGTCCAAATTATTTGTAGCATTAGTTATCTTATTCAAGTGACATTATGTTTGTAACATTTGGAGATGAAAGGTGTATAAGTGTATGAAATGGTGAAATTATCATTTCTCCTCCAACTTTTTCAATCTTGTCACTAGAGTTCGCTAGATTTCCAAAGTGTTTCACTCTTCGTGGATCCAAATTATGATGTAGAAAATTTGAGCCACTTATTTGATTTGCTCCTTGGACTTGGTACCATAAATGCTCACTTTTCCCTATTCTACTTCAATCTTTTCATTTTCATCCTTCAAGTTTGCAAAATCCTTCATGAAAAGGGAAAGAGCTTGATTGATTTTCTTTGCTCTTGCTCTTGTGATTAGATTTCCAAATCCTTGTAAAGGGTCTTGGGCTTTGGGTCCACATCATCCTCCCCCTATTGAAAAGATTATGTCCTCAGAATAATAATTTTTTGATATCCTAAACGTGGAAACAAGTCACCAACATAAGTAACTTGAACATGAAAATTGGAAAGAAGTGGGTTAAGAATGTAATAAGTCTTCCCTTTGATAAGCTTATAGAGGTGAGTGTCTTTCATGTCTTCCCAATGTCGCCATACCTTTTGGTATAAATCTCCATTGATAGGAGACTTTCCTCAACATAAGTTTTGGATGTACTATAATGGGAGGAACATCAAAAGCATTAGGAGTAGCTTCATCATAATACTTGAGAATAGAATGATAAAAAATATAGGTAACGTTTAGTTGATGAAAATAATTTTCATTTTTATTTTTAATACATAATTTTTAAAAACAATTTTTTGAAAATGCGTTTTGTAATAATTTTTTGAAAATAAAAATTGGATTAACCATCGGACTGCAGTCGGATCATTGTCAGACCATCGCCAGACCCCGCCGACCACCGGACCATCATCGGATCATCGCCCCACTGCCGCCGGACCGTTGTTGGACCATCGTTGGACCCCTCCGACCACCGGACCGTTGACGGATCATTGCCGGACCATCGCCGACCACCGGACCATCGCTGGATCGCCGCCAGATAGTTGTCAAACCATCGCCGACCACCGGACCGTCATCAAACCGATGTCGGATCATCGTCGGACCACCAGCGATGACCAGACCATCACCGGATCATCATCGAACCATCACCGAATCATTGCCGGACCTCCGCCGGATCGTCGCCGGACCATTGCCAGACCCCCGTCGAACCGCGGTCGGACGGTTGTCGGTCAGTCACCGGCGGTGGTCCGACGGTGATCCGATGACTGTCCGACAGTGGTCCGGTAGCGTTCCGACAAACCAGCAACGGTTCAACGATGATCCGTCGATGGTCCGGCGGTGGCCCGATAGTGGTCCAGCAGTGGCCTGATGACGGTCCGCGATAGTCTGATGACAGTCCGACAGTGGTCCGACGACTGTCTGGCAGTGGTCCGGTGACGGTCCTTGCTTGTTCGTCACGTGTTTTCGGATGAAAACGTTAAAATATTATTTTCAAAATCCTTTACAACTTTCTTTTTGTTTTCATATGAAAATGAAAATAGTTAAGTGAACACGTTTTCATTTTATTTTCTATTTTTAGAGAATTTTTTGAGAATTTTCAGAAAATTCTCTAAACTAAACACATATGGAGTTTCTTCCCTTTTCGCTTTTGGTAGATAAGTTGGTGGCTTTTCCTATTTCTTGTGTTACGTATTGGAACATAATCCAAATCATTAAACATTAGAAGACATAAGTTAGGTGTCAAAGATAAAATATGGTTCGTTGGTTCTCTCAACAATTGCTTCTTTGGCATGTGGAGTTAAAAACAACAATTGTCTTCTTTCTTTTTGACACTCAAGTTTCTTTTTGGCACTCAAGTGACGGAGAATCACTTTATTTCTTGATTAACACTTCGGGACCTACAACAAAGTTTCTTCTTCTTTTTCCAGGTTAGAGAACAAGTATTAGATTTAAGAAGAAAATATGAGTTTTGATGCACAACTGTTTTTGTGATATTCTTTTCTTGGAAATGGAAGGGTAACTCTCTTGTTTTCCTCAACCTTTGTTTTTTCACTCTTTTCACTCAGACATACATTTTCAGAATCTTGCAAAACTACTTGGGTTTTCTTTTTCTTTTTTTATCTTACCCTTGATTTTACCTTCTTTCCTCACAACCTCATGCTTAAGATGGATATGGTCTAGGTTGGCTTCTTGAGGGGACAAAAGGAAGAGTGTATGTTTTTTGTCTTTGTGAGAAATGATATACTTGTTGGAATCACCAAGGTGTGTCGCTTGCTTGTCAAACTGCGAAGGCCGACCAAGAAGTATATGGGCAACGTTCATGTTGGTCACCACGCCACAAAGTGCTTGATCTTCATATTTATCAATTTTAATTGGCACAACAGCTTGTGACAACACTTTAACAACCGAATTATCATCCATCCACTAAAAAGTATATGGAGTTGGATGTTTTTTAGTGGGCAAGCCTATCTTGTTCATCATGTAACAAGATGCCACATTAGCACAAGAACCACTATCAATTATAACACTGCAAAGTTTACCATCAACAAAAGCCCTTGTTTGAAATAAGTTCTCTCTTTGTCTAGATTGTGACTGATGTGCATGTAGAATCCTCCTTGAAAGAAAAAGTTATCCTTGAGATGCTAGTTCTTCTTCTTCTTCTTCTTCTTCTTCTTCTTCTTCTTCATCGTTCTCTTTAGCATCAACTACTTCTTCCTCCTCATCATCACTGTACCATTCACCATTTCTGAATATCATGACCTTAGAATTAGGGCATTGGTTTTGGTAGTGACTTTTACCCTTACACTTGAAGCATTCAATGTCTCGGGTTGTTTTGTACAACTTAGTTGGAAGATGATGCATTCTCGGTTGGTGGTCTATTTAGAGGTGGAGCTTGGTTGGAAGAAGTGTTTCTTGTTTAATTACCTTCTAGAGGTGGAGTTATAGGTTGACTTCGTCATTGATTTCTTTGTGATGGATTGTATCACATGGAGCCATGCTTTTTGTAGTGTCTTTCCACCTTGATGGCCTTGTGGACCAGCTGCTTAAAATCTTGGTACTCACATAATTCCAGAGATTTGGCAATCTCTGATTTGAGACCATATAGTAATCTGGGCATTTTTGCTTCCTCGGTGTCATTGACTTGGGCTTTCATAAAAGCGGTTTTCAACTCTTTGTGGTAGTCTACCACAGATTTGTTGTCTTGTACAAATTGTTTGAGTTGTTGGTGACACTCCCTTTCATAATATGGTGGTATAAAATGATCTTTCATCACATATTTTAGAACATCCCGATGTTGTGGTTGACGGTTCTTTTGCCCAAGTTGATCCCACCAAGTGAAGGTATAGCCATAAAATTTAACTACAACCACATTCACTTTCAAATTGTTAGGATATTCATAAACATTAAAAATCATTTTAACTTTCTTTACCCAATTAAAGAACTCTTATGGGTCACTTCTGCCATATAAAGGAGAGATTTTGATTTTCATATTATTGAGCACTCGTTGCTCCTCCAATGATTTTCTTCTAGGTCGGTTCTCAAAGTACTCATTATATTCTTGATGGGTATGAGCACTAGTTGCAAGAGTCCCAGTCTCGATACTTCTTTCATTTTCTCTTTCTCTGTTGGATGGAATAGAGATATGATTGGAACCTTCCCTCACCTTAGGTTTACCTTTTTCTTACCTTTTTTTCATGGATGAAAATATCTTCAAGGGTGTTTACTCGGGCAGTAAGAAGCTTAATCATTTCGTGCATGTTTTCCATGTACTGTTTGATCCGTGATTTTGGTGAAGTAGGAACCGACATTATAACAAGTGTTTACACTTACAACTTACCAAAAATTCTCTGCAAAGCCTCAAACATTTTTCTTGCTCTAAACTCTTAGTTTATAAAAACAAAAATTTTGGTTCAAGATAACAAAAAACAAAAGTTTTGGTCCTCTAAATTTCATAGGAACACATCATGAGTGGAGTCATTTTATTTATATTTGCATTTTTAATATAAGTGTGTGATTTATTTCCATAATACAATTTGTCATAAGTGTGTAATTTATTTTCTCTATTTACATGATATTTTATTAACGTTTATAATAACTCGTATTTTAAAAAACTGGATGCTTCATCAATTCTATTAAATGGTGAAGATATGTGTCTCGTAGACAGTGCAACCACACACACCATACTCAAGGATAAGAAATAATTTTCTTACATGATGATAAAGGAGGCAAATGCTAAACTATATCTTATAGTGCAAAATTGATCGAAGGCGCAGTCGTAGCTCGACGTCCACTCCTTTGTCGTTCCTCTCCTGCCTTCACCTCATGTTTTTATGAGCTTAATCGTTAAATTAGATACTCAGGAAAATCTCTGATGAATACTCGCTCTACCCTAGCCGGCGCCAAGGCTTTTTCTGAAATTTTCAGGCACCACTCCATG
The DNA here is from genome assembly GCA_038382905.1 of Daphne laureola. Lineage (NCBI taxonomy): Eukaryota > Viridiplantae > Streptophyta > Magnoliopsida > Malvales > Thymelaeaceae > Daphne > Daphne laureola. The sequence goes on from JBBYHH010575511.1 coordinate 27,631, forward strand.
GGTTGCCGCTTCATCACCGCCGTCCGGGATGGTCCTCATGGCTTGTCGGCATCAAGCCAGCGTTCGCTTACCTCATCGACGCCATCTCCCCAGGCCGACGTCGGCTTTTATTCCAGAAGGCCACCATGGTACCGGGTTGGATCTTTGCGTCCGGTTCAGTTTCAACGACCGCCTTTCTTCCCCGACCTCCATCGATCTGGGCGAAGATGTTCTTGGTTGCAGCGGGTTCTGTTGTTCGAGAAATTTTAGGTTCCGACATTGTCTCTCAACACCGTTCATTTCCGGCATCGTCTTCTAGGCTCTCCACCGCGAGATTTCAATCCTCCTATGCGCAATCATTTTTTGATGTAGTGGCCTTACTATGTTGCCCAGGGCCAAGCTAGGTGTTTTAGGCTTGATTGTGGCCATCATACCCAACACCGATTGAGATTTGTTGAGATGTGCGGCAGGGGCTCCGGGTTAGTTCCGTTCGGTTGTTTTTTTGGTTCAGACTTGGTGAACGGTTGGTGTGTGAATAACCGAGAGTTCACTCGTCTGAAGGCAGATGGGTATGCGGTCAGTTGCATTTTGCTGAATTCGGGGGACTCCGAACTCAGTGGTGGCGAATTGTTTCACTGCTTTTTGGCCGGTTTGATGGGAGGGTCATCTGTCCGGTCAACCTCTTTGTTTTGCCCATCTGTTTAGGTTGCGTTTCTCATATTTTATGTCTGCATGATTTTGTGTTTTTGCTCTTTGTTTCGGTGTTTATCTGGCATTCTATGGATTCGGCATGGACGATTTTGAGTTTGCCTTCTCCGCACTGTTGTTGTCACCACCCCATCGTGATATTCGTTGGAAACTTGTGCGGAAGCGTACTAATCGAGGTGGCCGGTGACGTCGGGTCAGTGCGCGCCAAAGTTGCGGATCCAAAACGCGCCCATTTTAAAATCTTTTTCTGACTTTAGTTTCCTTCGTGTTTATTCAGGTTTTACGACGTTCTAATTTACTTAATGCCTAAACCTGCACCCGGGAAACACGCTAGTGGTTTATACAGAAAATATCGAGCGTCTAACAGTTTATAACGTTATACATCAGAGAGGAACTCCCACCTACTTCACTGGGTGTGAAGTTCCGTAAAATATACAATAACCGATGTATGAGCATGATGCTATACTACATAGCCAAAATAAAGCTAAAGTGCCGAATACATACTGTGAGGCGGCTGTATCCCAGAACACCGCTCACTACCGCTGTTACGCTAAAAATCAATACCAAAACTCAGCCACGGACTAAACCGCAGGCTGCTGAACCGTACCGCCTGAAAAAGAATATCAATAAGGGGA
>JBBYHH010575512.1:0-10713 GCA_038382905.1 Daphne laureola
CCCTTTTTATTCCTACCATGAGAAAATCCCACCTTATCCCTCCATTAATTATTTCCTACCACATAATACTTTCCCATAAAAAATTATTACTTTCCCATTCTACTTTTCAACTTACCTTTAAAAGTGTGACACTTGTCCACTTTCTTTTTTGAAAAGTAATACTTTTTCACTTTATGTCTTCTCATATTATTCCATATCACAACATAAATAATCCAACCTTATACCTCTCTTAATTAGCCGCCACTTTTTTTATCCCAAATAATTCTAATTTTGTCCAATTTTTTCAAAAGAATCATTTTGTCCTCCAAAGTGAATTTTGGTAAAATGACCCGGGATTCCCGTACTAAATCCAAAATTTGAAATCCCGTGGAAATGAATCTCAAAAGAAGTCTCAGGACAAGATACTTAGCATAAAATGTTCCCCGCACGTTCAAAATGGAGTCCCGGTACTAACAGAGTCCGGCCCCCGCATTCGATATGATCTGAATGTCTGTATAATTTTATGTTCTGGCATATGGAAATGTGATATATTACCGCGTGAATTTTTGTATAACGCTAACGTGTTTCTGGGTGCAGATTTAGGCTTAAGTACTAGAATGCATTACACTTTAATAACAAGTCAGAAGATAAATCAATATCGACAAAAAATTTTTAAGGATAGAATTTCGGGCCCATAAGTCTCAATTGTGAAATCCGCTCTGACATCACCCCCGGCTCTCGGCACCGTTCTCTGTACGATTCCGCCGCGCCGGCCGGAGAGGGTTGGTCACATTTTACCACAAAACAATAATCATGAATACACTCTTACCTTGAACAAAAATGGAAGGGATAGTTGAAGCCCTTCTTCCTAATGAGAAGCCCAAGGTTTCGGCTATTGAGGAGGAAAGAAGAAGAAGATGGTTACGTTTTGTTCTTTCTTTCTTCTTTCCTTTTATTTATATTTTATCCTTAATAATATGAAGATATTGTCTCTCTTATTGATATCATATTTAATCACATGGTGACACATGTCCCCTTTTTGTTTTCTTCCTTTCCCTTCCTTTATGTTTTCTTTCGTTTTCGTTTTCCTTTTCTTTTCTCTTTTTCCTCCTTTTTTTTCCTACCATGAGAAAATCCCAACTTATCCCTCCATTAATTATTTCCTACCACATAATACTTTCCCATCAAAAAATATTACTTTCCCATTCTACTTTTCAACTTACCTTTAAAAGTGAGACACTTGTCCACTTTCCTTTTTAAAAAGTAATACTTTTTCACTTTATCTCTTCTCATATTATTCCATATCACAACATAAATAATCCAACCTTATACCTCCCTTAATTAGCCGCCACTTTTTGTATCCCAAATAATTCCAATTTTATCCAATTTTTCCAAAATAACCATTTTGCCATCCAAAGTGAATTTTGGTAAAATGACCCGGGATTCCCGTACCGAATCTAAAATGTGAAATCTCATGGAAATGAATCTCAAAAGAAGTCCCAGGAGAAGATACTTAGCATAAAACGTTCCCCGCACGTTCAAAATGGTGTCTCGGTACTAACAGAGTCCGGCCCCCGAATAAGATATTCAGAAAAATTACCGTCGTTCTGGGGTGGGCTGTAACATCCTCCCCTCCTTAGGACTCTTGGTCCTCCAAGAGTATCCTTAACGTGGAAAATGCCTTTAAACACCCTTGTCGAGGCTTAAACCACCAGTTAAGCAGAATGAAATGATTCTTGAGTACTTATCTAGGGAACTGACCGTTATCAGAAACCTCGAACTAATTCCCAACATAGAAGAGCCACCACTACATCGTTGTGATGAGGTTCGGTGCTGCGGACTAACCACTTCCAAGTAGTCAGAATTAATTCTCAGAAGTTCTTCTCGAACTTACAAATGCAGAACACGCCGGATACCTTAGGCATAACCATGAAATCATACCGATGCCAAAATGGATCATACCTTTAACTGACACAGTATTAAACTGTGTCCTATCACAAATTCCAAAATTGAACTGTCGTCAGAACAGATAGCGGGTAATCAGATTTCAAACTATAGACAACCTGAACTAAATCACAAAGTGATTGTTTGTCACTACGAACTCTCAAACCATTAGAATGGAGGAATACCAAGATGTGGCACTAAAACGACCAAACAACTGAATTGTAGGCACGCAGATCTCAGTACAAAAGTATAGAACAAAATGGCCGAAATCTTAAACTCTATAGGTTATGGGCCCACAATGCTCCCTTAGAACAAATCAATCTGATAATGAGGTATAGCGTTTACTGAGTCACATGCCGCAAATGCTTTCTGGAAGGCACTCTCGACCCACGTCATACATTGTAGACCACGATCAGACGGAATGGAGTACAAACTCCCATGTGGTCCCACAAGGCAATAGGAACTACATGATACCACGTATCTTCAGGCTACGGAGTTCCGGAGCGTCCGAAAACTGAATATACTGAACTTGTCTCAAAAGGTGTCATGTGCACAAACCAACATCAGCCACCCGATGCTGATTTCAGATATGTTCATCGGTCTCTAATCCTAATTTATACATACAGAACGTCACTAAACTAATGTATTTCATATCCAGAATGTGAACTAAGAAATTGCCTTTATTGGCAATACAACTGGTGCAGAAGTGATTGTGATTGTTGTACTAAACAAAACCAATGACACCTTCTCTCCTTAAAAAGATTACAAATCACAGTCCTCAACTTAATAGTGCACTTCCCAAAGCACCAATTCCATCCAACTGAGGATGGTCCTGCCTAATGATAACGTGATCTTTCCACTCGCAAACAGATCCGAGCACTGATTCTTAGAGCACTGAATGGAACCCAAATGCGATAACGCTCGAGATACGAAGTATCATAGGGGGGTATAATTGTAAGCTCTCGTGTGATTAGCGGATCCACAAACATATATTATTATTTGTTCATAAATAGTTCATAACCGAATTAGGACACCTTGGCGGTGTAAGAGCAGGACAGGATGTCTAACTAATAAGGTATTTAGCGGAACACAGGTAGGTGTAACCACATCTTCAGTCTTACATAACCAGAATAGTTGACACTCGGTGTGTCAGACAACTGCGGAAATCAGATGCAACTTCATGCTGCAAACATGAACTCTAACATTCCTGACACGAGCGTAAATAAGTGACACTTGTTGTGCCAAAGAATCCATCAAAAACTGCCAAACTGACTTGGCGGCACCTTCCACCTACCGACTCTCTCACAAAACTAACATACTTGAACCACCATCTGAGCCTCTTAGCGGTATCCCAACCTCAGGGTGTATCTTGTTACGCCGTGAGTTAACTACCGATATTCCAACCCAGCAATCACAGACAGTACCGAGCCCTAGAACTAACTAGTACTCACTAACATCAACCGAACTGATCTTGAAAGTCCTACTAATCTTTGTCATAGTCTTGCACATGTTTTGATGTCTTGAAGTTGATATGAAATGTCAACACTCTCACCGGATCATTTTGTCCTTCAAGACATCCATAGGACACTCGGTGACTCTATGCCTTTATGTCTATATACTTGTTCTTCGTATGAGTTTCCTTGCCTCTGGCTAGCACGAAGGGCCGATTTTTATGGAATGTGTTGGATCGCCAGATGTCTTCTTCTTGGTAGCTAGATAGTTCTAGAAACCTCATACTTCAACATTGAATGATACATAATAGAAATCCTGGATGACATTCCCGATGTAGTACTCAAGGTTTGTTGACACCCGGTCGTTACTCGCAGAACATTGATGCATAGATCTTCTGTACATCTTATCTTACTCGGAGCACCTATTGTTGTGGTTACTCATTCTAATGATCATACACTTGTGAGAGTTCGTGAAATCCCTGTATGACATGAACCTGAGGTCCTAAGACACACACCCAAACCAAAGTTGAAGATCCTTGAAAGGTCGGGTAAATTTTGGGCCAATTTTAAAGCCAGGCGAAGACCAGGCGAGCCAATTCACAGAGGCAGGCGATCGCCTGACCTCAGTGCATTATGGAAAGGGGACCAGGCGAAAGCTAGGTGACCAGGAACAGAGTTCCAAGCGATCGGCTGACATCCAAGGGCCCAGATGAGAGCCAGGCGACCAAGAATACAGTTCCAGGTGATCGCCTGACCGCAGGCAGCCCCTAAACATAATATATTGGGGTGTTATTGTTCTTTAGACACAACTCTGACCTTTGCATTTCCTATTGATTCTTTTACCGCACCTGACCTCAATCTAATACAGATACTGATGGTGATAGTTGTTATCGTCATTTCAGAAGCTGTAGTTATCACCTTCAGAACCTGTAGTTACAGAACTGAATTTAACCTAAAATTTAGAACTTTACCAAAAAGGACTGAAGTCCTAACACAATTAACATGCTGATAGACCCTGAGAATACCCATATAGAAAACAAAACAGAACCTGACAAGTTGATCACATACCCTCTTGTTGTTGTGGTTTTCTTTATTGTTGACTCGGGTTCGGTTATACCTTTCAAAAAAATTTAGATGGAGTGGGGCATCTACCCCTACCCTCCGACATCAGATCTCGCTGCTTGTGAGTATTTCCCCATAACCTGAAACTTCACAACAGAAGAAAGAGCACTACAAAAATGGTTAATTACCAAAAGCAAGCATCATTATTCCTAAAGGCTCTGTAGTGTAATGCAATGCATGAATGAAGATAACCTAAGTAGAAGAATAGAATCACATCATATCACCTAACAAACATAGATTAGACAGATGGATCATAATCAAATCAGAATTATAACAGGAAATGCCTTCCTGACGTTATCCCCGCTTGCATGATGTCAGATCCAGATGTCCATGCCTTGCATAAATCTCACCTGAACAATAACCTGCACAAAATATGAAATAAACAATACTATGTAAAATGCATGAAATGCTAATACTGACGTCCCAACAGACAGAAACACATACGACAGCCCCCGGTAGCCAAAGCCATAACAAACAGGGTTCAGAATCACAACAATCGCATGGTACCAGTGTGGGGCCTAGGTTTCCCAAAACTGTCATAATTATAGAATTGATCAACCATTGATCACATAATTGATCATTCATTGATCACAGAATTGATCACTAAGTGATCACAGAATACCAGAATCACAGAAACCTACACACCATTAACCTTACCATGTAACTAGCCCCAGGAGTGACCATACCCTACCCTCGGCCTGCGACTAGCTTCAACTAACTTGATATGCAATCAAGCACCCCTGAATGCATATAAAGAGAGTTCAACCCTTATGTTACAAATTTTGGAATTGTTGAACTTTCCCCAAGGAAATCAAATCGACCCAAAAATGTGGCAGCATTCTGGCTGAATTTCCACGATACCCAAACACAGGAAAAACAGCTGAACAACCACACAATAACAAAGAACACAATTCTTAGACCATGGATCAACATCCAAACCAAAAGAAGCTTTACTCAAGCTTCATCAAAATAGGCCATGTTATGGAAATGAGATCAATCAAGTGAAATGCTACTAAGCATTCATTTAACACAAGGAAGCTTAATTCCACTCCATAATCACCAACCATCATCCAATACCAAATTCCAACATCACACTTTAATTTTGGCCACAACAAGAAAGGGAGACCAATCAAGAAAAATGTTGCCTAACATCCATATAACAATTCAGAAACTCAAACTCTTTCGCATCTCAACCCAAATCCACTATTCTTCAAACAACATACACCTTTGTTCATTACTAACAATTTCAGCCAAATGATGAACAAGAGACAAACCAAGTGAAATGTTGTAAAAAATCCACATACTTGTTTAGGGACTCAATTTCATTCCTAATTCAACTCAAATCTAACATTTAACAATGAATACCAACCTTGAATGATCCTTCACAATTTAGGCCAAAGTATGAACTTTTCAAAGGAGGGTGATCAAATCATCCTCATATCTATTTAGAAACTCAATTCTAACTCCAAGTCAACACAATTCCATAATTCATCAAAAAAAGCAATGTAATTCTTCAGCACTTAAGAATTCGGCCAACGTCCAAGATGACCAACCATGATGAATCAAGGATAATTCCAAGCATGTAATGTGTTCATAATCATCCAAACAATACTTTAGAACTCACTTTCAACTTAATCCAAACTTTGATTATGAACCATAAACCCTAGCTTTCCAAAATCAACCAACATGATGAACCAAGATAGGGAAGCTTAATATCACTTCATAATAACATCAAATTCATGCTTACCTTAAGCAATTCTTGAAGAAATTGAATGGAGAAAATTATCCAAGATCAAGCCATAAAATCGGCCCTAAAGGAGAAGAGAAGATATGAGCTCAAATCACCTTCCAAACTTGACTTCTCCATGAAATTCTCATGAAAATGAAGTTACATTCTTGATTCCTTAACAACCTTGAAGATTTGTGAAGACTTGAAGCAAGAACACTTTTGTAGAGAGGGAGATGAAATCGGCGACAAGAGGGAGGAAGAAGAAGGAAAAATGATTTTTCTCTTTCTTTCTTTCCTTTCCTTTTCATTTAATCCCTTATTTTCTTCCTACCTCACTCATTTCTTTTCCTTTTCTTTCTTTTTAATTCACCAAATCACAAACAAATTCCCCTCTTTTTTTTACTCCATAGTTATTTACCACCACATAATATTCCAAGATACTTTCTTCTTCTTCTCTACTTTAATGACACATGTATTCCACTTCCCATTATTATAATATTTATCCCATAACATAAGTATATGTATATATATCATGTCTTGACTAATATTATACCAAATATCTATTTTTCTCTCCCCATTTTGGTGCCACTTTCATTTCCAAATTAATGTCCATTTGCCTCTAATTTTTTAAAATGACCATTTTACGCCCGATAATGAATTTTGGCAAGATGGCCCGGGATTCACGTACCAATACCAAAATGTGAAATCCCATGGAAATGAGTCTTAAATGAATTCCTGGGACATGATACTTAGCATAAAATGTGCCCCGCACGTTCAAAATGGAGCCCCGATACTACAGAATCTGGCCCCCAAATAAAAAAATCTGAAAAGTTACCAACGTGCAGGGTTGGTCTCTAACATTCTCCCCCCTTAGGGCTCTTGGTCCTCCAAGAGTATCCTTAACATCAGAAATGCCTCTGAACACCTTTGTCGAGGCTCAAACCACAAGTTACGCAGAATGAAATGATTATTGAATACTTATCTGAGGAACTGCCCATTCGCAGAAACCTCAGACTAATTCCCAATATAGAAGAGCCACCGGTACCTCATTATGATGAGGTTCTGTACTGTGGACTAACTACTTCCGAGCGATCAGAACTAAGTCCCAGAAGTTTTCCTTGAACTTACCAATGCAGAACATGTCGGATACCTTAGGCACAATCGCAAAATTGTATTGATCCATTTTGGCATCAGTATATCATACCTCTAATTGACACAGTACTGAACCGCATCCAGTCAAAGATTCCAAATCTGAACTATTATTGGAACATCTAACTAGTATGATGTAGAACAGAACACACCGTAGTGTGTATCATAGAATAAAACATCTAAACAAACCCACATGGTGATTACGTGCCACTATGAACTCCTAGACAATCAAAATGGAGGAATACCAAACAGCAGCCATAAAATGACCAAACAACTGAATTGTAGGCACGCAGGCCTCAGTACAAAAGTACCAAACAGGATGGCCCAAATTCTAACCCATAAGGGTTATGGGTCCACAATGCTTCCCTTGGAGTAGATCGATCTGATAATGAGGTATGGGGTGTAATGGGTCGCGTGCTTCAGATGTCTCTCAAACTATGCCATACAATGTGGACCATGACCAAATGAAATAGAGTTCAAACTCCCAGGTGGTCCGACAAGACATCACATATCTTCAGGCTCCGGAGTTCCGGAGTGTCCGAAAACCGAATATAGCAAACTTGTCTCGAAAGGTGTCATGTGCACAAACCAACATCGGCCACCCGATGCTGATTTCAGATATCTTCAACGATCTCTAATCCTAACTTGTACATGCAAAACGTCACCAAACTGACGTATTTCATGTCTGGAATGTGTACTACAAAATTGCCCTTATCGGCAAGACAATTAGTGCGGCAACCATACTCACTGAGAAACGGCAGACACATGTAATGTCAACCATCGACAAACCATTAACATGAGTTATGTCAATCCTCCAACTCATTTGGGAGATCAAACTTCTTTAATTGAGATTAACGCACACCTTCAAAGCATCTCAACGTAAAACTGAGGGGTCAACAAATAGAGCACCGTGCTGGTGAAACAACAGACTCGGATATCAGACAGAATTAGAATTTCTTATTGCTATACCACAGGACGGAACTGATGCACAACAAATTATTAGAGAAGAACTATTACACAATAGAACTCTGGAATTGAGTGTGGTAGCTCGACCCCAAATTGGAACACATGTGTGAGTTGACCCAGTAGAGAATGAAGCTGAAGTAGCATACCACAAAACCACTCCCTCGGTGGTAACCAACAGCTCCCAAAAGAAGAACTTTCATTCTTCTATGCAAACTTAGCCGAACTTAACCTCGAAAAACTTACCCTTTAACTCCAGCTTCCTCGGTGCTGAGAATCTTCACTAGAAAATAACCTCAGTGCTCATTTTCCACTTCACACACAAGTCAGAATGTCATTGACGTGACTTCTCGAACCAGCTCTTAAACAGGGTGAAAGACCCTGATCCTTGAATATCTGACATAAGATAAAGGATGTCAGAATGGAAGTAAATCCATGTTAAATTAAAGCACTAGCACATTCTCTATTACAGTCACCACCAGAAAAATGATGGAAATCGAAGAAAATTGCCGGTGGGAAAAATCGGTAATTACCGGGACTTTATGTCCAAGCGTGCGGGACACGTTTTCTGATGTTCCTCGAGTCCCAAGAAGTGATTTTGGGTTTATCTTTGAGATATTCCGTTTCAGGAAATTAAAATATGACTATCAAATCATTTTACCGAAATTTATCCCGGAAAGGTAAATTGGTCATTTCGGAGAAAAGGATGCGTTTTGACAATTCTAATAACCCGAGAATTTATTTGAAGCCCATCCCACGGGATTTTAATAATTTGGAATATTTTGGGAATCCCGGATTATTTTGCAAAAAAAAAAAATAGTTTCGGAAGGTAAAATGATCATTTCTGGAAATTTTGGACAAAGTGAGAAAAATGGAAATTTGGACAATTTTACATTTTGGCTGATTGCTCTTTATTGGGCTTAATAGTTGGACCATATTGTATTGGGTATTTGTTAAGTTTAGTTTATTAAGTAAATATTAGGATAAAAGGAAAAAGAAAAACGCAGCAGTTGAAGCAGAAAAGAGAAAAGAAAAAAAAAATGAAGCAGATCTGATTCGCGATCCCGTGCTTTGTCCTGCTCCTGCTCCTGCTTCGACCCGATCGATGATGATGGAGGCGACCGACGGCGAACGGACCTCCAGGCGCGGCGCGATGCGACGGCGCGGCGGTGGAGCTGGAGACGGATGTGAGGCCGAGCTACGACGGTGGAGATCTGGAGATCGATGCACGACGGATCCCGGCGATCTCCCTCTTCGCGACGGGCTCCTCCGGTGGACGAACGGCGATGACGCGGCCTCCTCCGGCGAGACGAAGATGAAGCCGATGAAGGATACCGGCGAGACGAAAGCACCGGTAGCGAGCAGATTCGGCGCCGATCACTTCTCCTTCTCTGTCCTCTGCCCTTCTCGGCGCAACGGAGGGCTGGACGGCGATAGTGGCTGGCGCGCCGGTGAGAGGAGGACCGGATCTGCTGGGTGCTGCGGACAGAGCCATTCTCCGGTGAGTCTCTAGCGGCGGTGACGGTGCCAGCGGCGGTGACGGCATGGCCTCTGGCGATGCTGATCCCGCCCCTATTTTGAAGTCACAGCTGCCGGCGCGAAGCAGGCAGTGGAAGTTTCACCGGCGGTGATGACGGTGGCGCGTATGGTGATGGCAGCGCGTGTGGTAGCTCAACGCCGGCGCGTACGGCCACCCTCATGCGGTTTCGATGATGGTGGCACGTGAATCATCCTCCGACGAGCTCTTCGGCAACCATTGGGTGAGAAATCGCATTTTCCCTCATTTGTCTGAATTGCCTCATTTATTGCACCGTATGAATAAATTGAGGATTATTATGTTGTAAAATTGGGATAAATTGGAAAATAAGTTTGGAATTTGAGGAATAATTTTGGATGGTAAATGTTGAAACCGAAATTATGGATGAATTTTGGTTAATGTTGTTTGTTGGAAAAATTTGTGGATTTGTTGATTAATTGGAAGATTAATCATGGGAGCATTGTTAGAAATTGAAAGAGATAATTTGTTGGGTAAATTTGTTTAAGGGCTGAAGTCATTAGTGATGTTTTGGGTAATTATGGAGTTTTGTTGAATAGAGTTGGAAAAGTTGACAAAAATGGTATTTTGTCATCTTCTGAAGTTTTGGTATCAATCTGGATGTTCTGGATGATCTGGATATTCTGTTATTTTCCGTTTCAGGGGGTTGTATGAAAATACCGCCGAAATGCTGCCGAATTTTCGTTAGCATTTTGGTTACCTCGATTCGGAAAGTACAGAAATTCTATGATTTTTACGTAGGGAAATTAAGTTAAGTTGTGATGAAAAGTTGGGAATTGTTGATTAAATGGATATTTAATCATGAAAGTATTAATGGAAAT
>JBBYHH010575623.1:0-10713 GCA_038382905.1 Daphne laureola
GGCTCCTAAGTTTATGTATACTGCTTTTGTACAGTTTAGGGGTGAATCTCGATGGAGAAATGTTATATGAGGATTATGTTCAGATTTTAATGAGGAACTTATTTATGTGGTCTAACGGTTAACTTTGGTTTCATTGTGTAGCTTCAGCAGCAGCAGCAGCAGCAGGATCAGGTGGTGATTGTCGGTGTTGTTTGACCGACTGCCTAATTTTAAGTAGGTGCTTTAAATGATAAAGCTGGCTCTTTAGATATAGGATTGCATGATACATGTAGCGTAGACAATCTGAATTTGTCAGTTGTAAGTATTAATGCATGATGACTGCATTTTTGGATGAGGGTTTTATGTATATGTGTTAGATGCTTTTAATGTTTATGAAGCATGTCTATATTTATCAGGGGATGCTTGTCGGAGGTAGCTTTCTTTTAGAGTATCTGCTATGAGCTGAGCTCAGTATATATATATATATATATGTGTGTGTGTGTGTGTGTGTGTGTGTGTGTGTGTGTGTGTGTGTGTGTGTTGGGAATTTTGGATTGCAGGTAAGGAATAAGTAAAGCTGTTTTTCCATAAAATAACAGGGTCATGTCCAACTTGCCCGAAAATACTGTTGCAATTGGCTGGACAAAAAATTCTGAAAATTTATGTGGTTGTAGCCTCGTCTATCTATTTCCGAGAAAATGTTATAAAACTTAATTTGGACCCCTTTGGGATTTTATAAAAATGTTTGACTGACAGGTGGTCAAGCTAGAAGCTGTGTAGTTGCTACTTTATGAATGATTATTTTATTCAAGGACCGGGTTATGGAACCAACCCATCATATAGGTTGCATTACGGAGGAAGTGTGATCATGACCACCGCCCTTCCGGCCCTGTGTCCACTTCCATCGGATCGTGTAAGGAGGGGGTGGTGACATAACATGTGGAACAACATTTATGGGTGAAACCTACTCCTCTTTCTCTTCTATCTCTCTTTTTAGTTGCTATTGATTGAAGTATTTTATCAATTTACAGCATTGGTAGAGTTAGGAAAAATTGTCTATGTCTTAGTCTTTCCTTTCTTAGGGTTCATACAACTTGTTGCCTTGATAATGCAAGTTAGATATCGATTCCTAGAACATCTCTCAGTTGTAGTTTGTTGAATGATGATCACATTCAAACATACTGTTATAGGTGTTCGATTAAATGTCCGAGAGGAATTTAATCAACACAACACTTTGAGGAATCGATAGATTAATCTTCTAAGAGTTAGAGATGACCTTAGAAGATTGATTGATGATTAAATTTAGGGCTGTAAAACCTCAAGAGCGAGTCTTGGACCAACAGAGTGGCTAAGCTCACTCGAGTTGAGAGACGTGTTGCTTACTTGAGAGAGGGGTGACACAATCATAGTAACTCTCCAAAATCATCGTTCCTAGTACGTGAGAGCATCTAGAAAAGATGACCTTTATCGGGAGATGGGCCGTGATATCCGAGAGGAACGTGAATCCAATTATGGTAAATCACCTCTAACATGATTGGAGACTTGTAAGGTGAACCCTTGTTATTTTGTTGAGTTAGTTAGAGTAGGAGAGTTGGATTTCCTGGTCTCATAGGATTTTGTGCTATTGAACTTCATGTGTGTTTTTAGTGAGACAAGTGTGTTAGGTTGTGAATCTGCGGACTTTTGCACATTCAGGTATGTGGAGTCTAGAGACTCCACTATACTCAATTTAAACATCTGTAAGAGAGAGATCTCTATGGATAGACTTTGGAGTCAGATGATCATTGGCAGAGAGCCAGAGATGACCTCCGTGGTCAATTGGTGGAGTCAGGGATGACCTACCTCTAGGACAAAAATCTAGTTACACAAGAATGATTGTAGATGTGCATAATTCACCTTCGAGAGCCTGTATTTGAAGGTCCACAAGTGATGCCACTTCATACCCATCCATGTCTTCTTGCATGTTTCTTCCTCACATGATCTTCATCTTTACTTTCAATGCTGTCATGTGGCATTCCATGATTGAATAATCACACACATCACACTTATACACTAAACACTTTGATTCTCTTGGGTTTGATCCCTTTCTTAATACCCTGTACTACAGTGACAATACAAGGGTTCGAAGGTGTTTTATAAATGTATTTAATCCATTACAAGTGTTCTTTACATAATGAGAGTTCTTAGAGTTTGTCATACTTGCAATGGAGTGAAAACACCCTTGATCACTTAAGAAGTCTATTTATGGTCTTAAGCAGGCTTTAAGATAATGGTACTTAAAGTTTCACTATGTAGTCACTAGCTATGGATTTGTGATGATGTATGAAGATCATTGTATATACTTGTTCTCATCCAGCTCCGGATATGCTATTATGACCCTATATGTTGATGACATACTTATAGAAAGTAGCGGGGTTGATTTTCTCAAAACCATCAAAGGTGGTTATCTTCCACGTTTGATATAAAAGACATGAGAGAAGCTTCCTACATTTTTGTTGTTACGATACATCGGAATAAGAAGGTGAAGTTGTTGGTACTTTCTCAAGAACCTTATATGGATAAGATTCTTGAAAGTTTTAACTTGAGCAATTCTAAACCCATGAACACTCCACTGGCATATGGATGCAAGATTGGAGAGGACATGTTTCCTAAGACTCCAAAGGAACATGAAGATATGGCAGGCATACCCTACCTTAGTGTAATTGCCTCCTTAATGTATGCGATGTTGTGTACACAACCCGATATTAGCCAAGTAGTTGGCTTGTTGGCTAGATATTCTTCCAACCCTGGAATGCAGCATTGGAGGAGGGTTTTAAGGTACCTTAAAGGCCCCAAGGATTATTGGCTATGCTATCAAGGCACAAAGCTTGATTTGTATGGTTACTATGATGCTGATTGGGGTTGAGATAGAGACTCTAGCAAGTCTACATCAGGTTATCTATTTATGCTTAATGGTGGGGATACTACATGGTGTAGTAAGAAATACACTTGTATAACACTTTCAATAATAGAGGCTGAGTTTATCTCAAGTGCCTGAGTTGTACAAGAAGCCCTTTGGCTTGGTTATTTCCTTACAAATTTGGAATCTAGAGTTATGGTGGAAAAGCCTGTTACTATTTTCAGTGATAGTATGGAGTCTATGGCTTAAACCAAAGATCCCAAGTATCATGGAAAGACTAAACACATTAGCATGAAATACAATTTCATTCGGGATGCAATAAAAAATGGTGAAGTCAAAATTGAGTATATTTCTACAGACCTAATGGTGGTAGATCCTCTCACTAACATGTTGCCACCACTTGTATTTGCTCGCCATGTTAGAGCAATGCGTCTTCATAGATTGTAAATGTTGGCTTGTACTTCACCACATGGTGCCACACATGTTGTACTATGTTGAATGATTAATAAAGGTGTTTATTTCTCGTTACATACTTTTTTCAATACTTTTAGTTTCACAATGAAAATAAGAACATGTCAAACATAGGCATTACAAAGACTTTCTCACACATGTCTTTCACCCTTATTCTTGAGTAGATCTAAGGATGAGACTAGTTAAGGACTCAAAGTATGTTGTTTCTTAAGAAACATGTAACTTTGCAAGTTGTACTTTTGAGTGGGAGTCATGTTCCAACACATGACACCTTAACTTAATGTCACATTGATTCATTTGAAATCAAGATTAGATGAACAAGTTCATCATGTTTATATGACCACCATACATTCTAGCCTATGATTGAAGTAAGGAAATACTTACTTAGTGATATTTCATGGTTTGGGACATGTCCTTCTTTTATTTTGATAAATGGAGTACACTATTGGTGTCTTAAGAGGGAGAAATGACACACCCCTTCAATCATTAAGTGGACGTCATTTTGAGTGGGAGTGGTATAAGTAGAACACCCAAATAGTGTTGATATGGAACTTAAAGGATGTGTTCCAAGTGTTGCATGTCCATGAAATACGACCAAAGAAAGTATTTAATGAAGTTCTCTTTAATCTTGACTTAGTGTGAGAATGTTTGCTAGAGACACTTAGTGACTTTAGCTTGATATTAGATAATTTTTTCAACAAGACTACTTTGATTGGTTTTTGAAGGTGTTGAATGAGTAAGATCAGAATATCCTCATTTTGGGTAGTTGAGTTGATTCAATTTATCTAAGTAGCTAAGCTAATAGGAAAGACACTGTTTATATGATACACATCCTCTAAATTCAATCCTGGTGCCACCTTCTATAAGTATCATGATTTAGATTGAAATTGTGAGTGTTAAGAATGAGATCTCGGTTACTTAATACAATCACAAATTTCAAGTAGTTGAAATTGAAAAAATAGACTGGTTGTGATTAAGATTAAGTGTATCATGTTTCTGGGGTCTGATAGGCATCATTTGATGAGTTCAAATGAGTTTGAATAAGTTCAAGCATGTATTTAAGTAGTTCAAAAAACACACAAATACTTGATGAGTTCAAGTAGGACTGTTTGGAGAGGACAATATTTCATTGTGAGTCTAACAACCATAATGGAAGATATTTGATGTGTATGCATTAGGGTCGCACCCTTAACTCCTTTTATATGAATGTTCTTATTTTTTCGCCTTGTATTGTGATTGAGAGAATTTGATTCTAGTAAGAGTTTGGAACTTAAAAGACTCTTAGTTCGAGTGAGAGTTTGGAACTTAAAAGCCTCTTAGTGTGAGTGGGAGTTTGTTAGAATTCTTGACGCACCAAGAGCTTTTGAGATAGTACTTGAGTTCATGGAGCTAAGTTGGAGCCCATAGGAAGCCATATATAGCTCACCTAGGCTCATCTTAGCTAGAAGTAGTTGGACTTAGCTCACCATAGCTTGAGGGTAGCTAGAAGTAGTTTCCCTCAGTTCATCTCAGCTTAGTTTAGCTAGAAGTAGCTAAACTTAGCTCATGATAGTTCAAGGGAAGCCATAAGTATCTCCGCTTAACTCATCTCAAGCTAAAAGTAACTAGACTTAGCTCAAGTCATCTCATGCTAGCTCACTCCAGCTCACAGGATTTGGGAGTACCTTGGCACCATCTCATCTTATCTAGAAGTAGCTAAATCCATCTCATTGTCAGCTCATTATAGCTAGAAGTAGCTATACTCAGCTCCACTATAGCTCAAGTTATCTAGAAGTACCTAACATTAGCTCACACTAGCTAAACGTTTCTAGTACTAGCTCAAGTTATTTCACAAGTAACAAACTCCAGTTCAAGTTAGCTAGAAGTAGCTAACTTCATCTCAAGTGAGCTAGTCTTGATGAAGATGTGAGTTTCAGCTCAAGGTGAACTGAAAGGAGCTCATAGGAGCTCAAATATGTGTGATGTAATTATTTAGAACATCTATGTGATGTTTCACCTTGATATATAAGTGGTAGCACCGATTGGTAGCCTTTTGGGCAAAATAGCGGTATTTTGATGAAAAGGACACCGAAGGTGCAAGGTGTATGCACCTAGGCACATGGGACACACCCCTTGGAATTTACTAAGGTGTAACTGGACTTGGGGGTCCTCCTAGAGGTGAATAAGTGCCATTAGAAAGGCACCCCTTCGCCATTTAATGGGTGGTTACCTTGAATTTTCCCTTGATAAGGGCAAAGGGGCTTGGTAACTCCATAGGGGCAAAAAGGTGCAACCTTCCAGCCCCAAGGAAATTACAACCACCCCTTAACTCCCCTCATCTTCTATAAGTAGAGACGAGGAGGGGCCGACCATCACACATGCAAAAACCATTTGGTAGTTTCCTTCATCTTCTTCATCATTCTTCTTCATTCTCTTCTCTACTTTGGCCGAATTCTTAAGCATCATTTTAGGAGAATTTTAGGTGGATTCAAGTGTATTTATTCAACACATCCAGCCCCTTGTCATCATGTCAAATCCACCCCTTCATCATCAACAATAATCATCTACAACATTAAAGGCATTCAAGGTGTTCATCAAGACAAGAAGTGGAGCTTACATTTTGGAGCAAGGATAAATATCATTTTTCTGTAATTCTAGAATAAAGATGTTTTTCTTCTGCTTAGTATCATGCTAGGATCTTCTTCTTCCCTTATTGATGTGTGGATTATGAAAGAGGCATGATTTGAAAAAAACATCGTGCTATTACACATGTATGGGATTGAATAACATGTTAAACATGTTAATGGTGGATCTAAAATCAACAAACTGAGCAGGAGACACTTGAAGTGCTCACCACTCAGGTTGAGCCACCCAAAGAAGGGGAGTCCAGTATTACCTATGAGGCATACCTTAAAAATAACTCTACGTGTAGAGTCACTCTCCTATCCACTATGGTTGATAGAATTATGGTGGAGTTCTCCATGTTGGATGATGTCATTAAGGTAAAATATGGAGATGTTTCTATAGAGAAACAATGTTTCATGATTCTTCATTTCAAGAATTATATGAAACATAGTGATCACTCAATGAGTGCTCACTTGCATGAGATGTCACGCATGATCCACCAGCTCAAGCAAGTTAGGTATCAGCTCACTGACAAGCAAGAGGTTCAAGAAATAACCACATCCTTTCCCGATGATGATTGGAAGTTGATGAAGGACAACTTACACCACAACCTTCAAATTAAGTCATTCAATGACATTGCCATCCATCTACTCCTTGAGGCCGAAGTGATGGCTCTCAAGGACCACTCTAAGGCATATGTTGCCTCATCTTCCGCTGGTAAGAAAGGAGGTAAGAAGAAGGGAAAGTGGTTTGTCCACGGTGGAAATGGCAAAGGCAAGGGAAATGGCCTAAACTTGAAGAAGTTCAAGAAGAAAAAAGACAATTCTAAGTTGAAGTGCCTCAACTGTGGCAACAAGGGACACTTTTCAAAAGATTACAACAGTCCGCCTAAGGTACATACAAACCCTTCTACTTCATTAGTACATGTTGTGTGATGAACATTGCTAACTGAAAAAAATTCTGTGGTGGATTGTTGATTCAGGAGAAACATACCACATAGCTCAGGAAAAGTCCTGGTTCGTGGCCTACAAGAAGCTCCCAAGAGGGGTGAAGCATTTTTCTGTGAGAAATGATCCCCGGTTGGAAGTCGAAAGAATAGGAACTGGTAAAGTTCCTATTGATGTAGGATATTTGTATCTTATAGATCTATTATATGTACCAAACATTTGTAGAAACCTTATTTCTAGAAGTTTCCTATTGAAATATAGTTACTGCTTTAACTTTACTCGTGATGTGGTGTCCATTATTAAGAATGAGCAAATAGTCTCTACTTGCAAAGTCAATAATGCCTTGTATGAGTCAAGACATGAGGGTCATTTTGTCGCAACTTCTAGGTGTCATGTGACCGAGGTCACAAATAAAATAACTTGGCATGAAAGGTTGTGACATATTGGTCAAGATCGAATGATCATACTAGCCAAGTGTGGCTTACTTAGTTCTTTGACTATGGTTGTCTTACCTAGTTGCCAATCATGCCTTGAAGAAAAGGTAATGAGAAAGCCCTTTGGGCGAGAAACTAGAAGAAGTAAAGTACTTATCTTAGTACATTCCGATCTTTGTGGACCTTTGAGGGTTGAATCCACAAATGGATACAAATATTTCATCACTTTTACTGATGACTATACTAAGTTCACCCACATGTTCTTACTTAAGAATAACGCTGGGGACTTAAGATACTTTGAAAAGTTTATCAATTTGGTTGAGAACCAATTAGGTAAGAAGATAAAGTCCTTAAGGAATGACAGAGGTGGAGAGTATAGCTCAAATGCATTCAAAGCCTTTTATGACATGAAAGGAATTGAGAGGGAGTTCACTCTTCCTTGGACACTGCAATAAAATGGTGTGTACGATAAGAAGAATATAACTCTCATAGATATTGTTACATTCATTGCGTGATTTCACAATTAGGTGTTGGTATGTGAATTTTGGGCCAATGTTCCAGAATTTAATTATCGGGGCAAAATGGTCATTTGGAAGGATTAAGGGTAATTTGGGTATAAGATCTGTTAAGGTAAAATGTTGGGTTAAGGTTGAGTTAAGGATTAATTTGTTAAGTTAGTAATGTGTTATGGTGAGTATGGTATAAGATTAAAATAAGTTAGTGGAAAACACATGTCACTTAGTTAGTGACTTAGATAAAGTGTAAATAAATGTGTGGTAGTAAGATTTGGTTAGTAAATAATTATGTAATAGAGTTAGTAAATAAGGTAAGGTAAAATTGGTATATTTTGGTAGGGTTGGTAAATAGAAATGGGAATAATAATATGAGGTAGTAATATATAGGATAAAGATGGGTAGTAAAATAGAATATTACATAAAACACAAAATTAATCTCTTCTTCTCCCTCTCCCATCACCGTTTCTTCACTCCCGCTTCCATGGTGTTCTTCCATTTTCTTCATCAAATCTCCTTATTTCCCTCTCCAAATTAGAAGGTAAGTTAGTTTTCTTGAGTATTTCACCTAGGAACTAAGATTGAAGGTGTTGGAAACTCATTTCTCTCATCCCTCCCATTAGGCCGATTTTGAAGGATTGTGTGGGGCAAGTTGTTCATTAATTTCTTCACCAATTTCTTGAGGTAAGCTTGAATTTGGAGTTGTTTTGGTGTAGTGAGAAGATCTCCTACACTATTTGTTCATGGTTGGTTGAAAATTGTGAATTCAACGCTACGGTTCTAAGTGTTCTTGAGGAAAGGTTGGGGGAAATTTGAAGTAATAATTTATTTGTGTTCTTGGGTTGTTTGGAAGCAACTTTAATGCTTGGAGTTAGTTTGAAATCATCACCCTTGTTCATTTTCAAATTTGGCCGATTTTTGTGAAGGATTTTTGAAGATATTGGTTGATTGTTTGGGTGTTGATTGTATTGATTTAGTGAAGTTTCTAAGCTCCTAAATCAAGGTTAAAAGTATGGGGAAAACATCTATTTTTTGTGATGATGCTTGGGATGAAATTATGCATGAAGGTGAAGTTGTTGATTAATGCATGAATTATGTATGTTGGGTGGTTTTAGGGTGCTTTGGACCATAATATGATGATAGCTTGAGAAAGGAGTAAATTGTGACATGTTTGTACATTTTTGGCCGAATTTAATAAGGGTTTAAAGTTGGGGAATTTATTGTTGGAAGTTGGATGTTTGAGTATTAATTGTGTTAAAGTAAGGTACTTTGTGAATATATGAAGTTGTGTTGAAAATTGTCAAGTTTTACTGATTTTAGAAGGTTGGGGCCGAATTGACATAGTGGAAAAGATGAAGATTAAGTGTTGTTATATGATAGATTGTGATGGAAATAAGTGTTTTTGGATGAAAGTGAAAGAATGGAAAAGATTTAGGATGGAATGTCACTTTTTTGGAAAAGAGAATAAAAGTGAAAAAAGTTACTAAGTGCCGGAAATGTGAAAACTTAAAATGAAGGAATTCTCTTCCTTATGAATAGTATGATTGATTAGTGTAAATGTGGGTTGTTAGGAGTCGGGAAAAGTCATCTATAAAGTTCTGCGAGATTTTCTTCGGATTTTTGCTCCACTTTAAGAATTTTTGGTAAGGGCTCAACTCTTTTGAATATGCATTATGGAAGTTCTTTATATGCTATTTGGATTAGTTGAAGGTAGTCTCAGGCGTGAGGATGGGGCCCGCTGACCTCCAGGACTAGTTACATGGTAAGGCTAACGTTGTGCAGGTTTTAAGCGCGAAGACCCAATCGGATGATTGGGAATTCCTGTGATCATTTTGTGATCACCTATATGATTCAGTCTGACTCTGATCAATTATGATCAGTGATCCAATTCTGTATGTTATTTATTTTTAATCTGATTAGTTTATGATCAGCGATCTGATACGATAGTGTTTTGCTAGGGGATGTACACCCCTAGGTGGTATACCATGCTTCTGTTCTGTTTCTGACCCCCGAGTGTATTGGGCTTCTGGATCGGTCTCCCGAGGGGTCGTCGTCTCTGTTCTTCTTCCATCCTAATTAAACGTGAAGATTTTGTATCTGATTTCTATATGTTTGTATATGTATGTGTTCTGATCTTTGGATGCAGGAATCTGGATATGTTGTCTTGCAGGACTTCGAGTTATGAATCTGTTCATTGTTCACTTTCTGCATAATGATTTTATAAAATTTTATGATTATATGTCAATTGTTTTGACTTTATTTTACAGGTATCTGTTCGTACCGTTATCCTGCAATACATTTGAATAATGATCTGATCGTTGTGCACTTGGTTCATAACAATAATTATGATTTGTAATGAACTCTGTACGCTAACCATTTTGCAGGGCTACTAACGCGTTTTTGCAGGATTCTGTATACTAATGTGCTTTTGCAGGGGATTTCTTATAAACCGTTATCCTTACCTCAGCCCTTACTGAGATCTTTCGGGGACTCACCTTTTTTCTCATAAATCTATTTTAGGAGCATCTAGTTCACAGCCTGCGTGTTACACCCACCCTGAGAAAGCAATGATGGGGCGACGGACTTTGGTCGGCAGTTGAAAACCTCGTCGCCAAAATGTAAGGTAAAGGATTATGTTTGCTTGTCTTTATCGTTAATTATTGATGAGATGATGTATATTGCATGTTTGTGATGTTAATCTGAGGTATATTGATGTATTATTGTTGTATAAGGTTGCTTAAATGTGTTTAGGACGTTCTGGTTAAGTTACGGAAGTAGAACGGGGTTTTCCATGTTTTCTGGGTTTCAGGCGAGCACCCAGGCGAAGCGTGCCAAGTGCAGGCGATCGCCTGGGGAGGGAAAAAGGA
>JBBYHH010575734.1:0-10713 GCA_038382905.1 Daphne laureola
GCTGGAGTTCAGTCGGTTGGTTCGCTACTCGTCTCAGTGTAACAGTGTGGAGAGCGAGAGAGCGAAGAGATTCATCCGGGGTTTGCGGCCGGAGATCAAGACGCATATCATTGCTTTTGGTATCATTGTCTACCATGAGGCCCTATAGAAGGCCCTTCTGGTTGAGACTGAGGTGATAGGAAGCAAGGTTACATCTTCCCAGCCCCAGAGTGGTGGGAAGTCTTCGGGACAGTCAGGGAAGGGACAGTTCAGGGGGATAGGCAAGGGAAAAGGCAAGTTTGATGGGAGTAAGGGCAAGACCACCACTGTAGATGTACCACTTTTTCAGCAGTGTGGGAGGCATCACGGGGGACAGGTGTGCTTCAGGACGGCAGACACTTGCCTGAAGTGTGGAGCGACTGACCATTGGGTCAAGGATTGTCCGGCGATGATGCGCACACAAGATGCTTGGGTTCAGCCCAGGGTATAGTAGCCGGGCCAGCCCAATGCCATTCAGGGATGCGACATAGCTCAGGAGGGCTTGAAAGCTTCGCAGCAGAGGCCGCAGATTATAGCAGGACCGCGACAGCCCGCTTCAGGACGGGTGTTTCAGGTCGAGCAGGCTGGGACATCACAGGGAGGAGCCTTGACAAGTACATTACTCTTGAATAACGTTCCTGTTAAGGCACTTTTTGATACTGGGGCATCTATTTCTATCATATCTCAGATATGCGCATCATCACTACATCTGCCTATATTTTATCAGTCTGATATACTCATGATTAGAACTGCTGGGACCTAGTGTTTATTTTCGAATGAGGTAGTTTAGGAGTGTATGTTGACATTGGGTATCCTTCAGGTTCGGTCTGACTTATTGATCTTAGATACACCCACTTATGATGTGATTCTTGGCATGGACTGGCTGTCCAAGAATGAAGTTCAGATTGATTATGCCAAGCGACACGTCTCACTTTCTAGAGAGGCTATACCTCTATCTGTTCCGGGGCGTGGCTCGACCATCGAGTGCAGCATGGAACTTTCTATACTAGAATAGATTCCAGTGATGAACGAGGAGGAGTATTATCAGCTTAATCCTGCTGATACACGTATGGAGTTGGAGAAGATCCCCATAGTTCAGTGTTTCCCGCAGGTCTTTCCTGAGGATTTGCTAGGCATGCCACCAGAGCGGGAGATCACATTCGAGATTTAGTTAGAGCCGGGGTCAACTGCGATTTCCATCCCTCCCTACCGTATGCCAATAGTTGAGTTGGCGGAATTAAAGAAACAGCTCGAGGAGCTTCTGGATCAGGGATTCATTCGACAGAGCATCTCCCGGTGGGGAGCACCAGTTTTGTTCGTCAGGAAGAAGGATGGGGCTCTCCGTTTATGTATTTGATGCACCGAGTCTTCAAGCCATTTTTGGATTCCTTTGTGATAGTCTTCATCGATGACATTCTTGTCTACTCTCCGGATGTGGAATCACATCAGGAACATCTGAAGATTGTACTGGAGACACTTTCGAAGAACCAGCTTTATGCTAAATTCTTGAAGTGTGATTTTTGGATGCGGGAAGTGTCTTTTCTGGGCCACATCATCGGTGAGAGTGGCATTTTGGTTGACCCAGAGAAGACCATTCAGTATAGGAGTGGAGGTAGCCATGAACAGTCAGGGATATTCGAAGCTTCCTGGGATTGACCGGTTATTACCGCAGATTTGTACCATAATTCTCTGTACTGGCAGTGCCGCTCACTCAACTGACCAAGAAGGGTCAGGCTTTTGTGTGGTCCGAGGCGTGTGAAGAGAGTTTTTAGGAGCTCAAACGTTTGTTGACAAATGCACCGATTCTGAACCTACCAGACCCGACCCAACCATATGTGATATACGCAGATGCGTCAAAGACAGGACTGGGTTACGTGTTGATGCAGGGCCAGCATGTGATTGCTTACAGGTCGAGATAAATGCGATCTCATGAGCAAAATTATCTGACACATGACTTGGAATTGGCTACGGTCATCTATGCTTTGAAACAGTGGAGGCACTATTTGCTCTGCCATAAGTTCCAGATTTTCACTGACCACAAGAGCTTGAAGTATCTGTTTACATAAAAGGATCTGAACATGAGACAGCGACGGTGGCTCAAGTACATGAAGAATTATGACTGCACGATCGAGTACACCGCCGGCAAGGGAAATCTCATAGCAGATGCTTTGAGCCAACAATACATAGGAGTCGTTAGCGGTGGTGATTCTGGAGACCGGACTGAGGGATTAGATCTGACAGCACTGTGGTATCAGTGGAATCAGTGGGAGCAGGCTCAGGTTTATACTTTGACCATCTAGTCTGATTGGTTGGTCAGAGTCCGAGAGGCACAGGACAGAGATATAAGTTTGAGGAAACTCTCGGGAGAAGATACAGGAGCACTGCGACCATTCTTCGAGTATGGACAGGGGTTGTTATACTTCAGGAGTCACCTATATGTACCTGATGAATCATCGATTCGAGATTAGATTTTGGAAGAGGTGCACTCTAGTAGGCTGAGCATCCACCCCGGAGGTGAGAAGATGTACCATGATCTTCGTTCTCACTTCTGGTGGGCAGGGATGCGGAGACATATTGCCACCTATGTGGCGAAGTGTGCTACTTGTCAGCGAGTCAAGGTATAACATCAAAGACCAGCGGGCACTCTGCAGACACTGCACATTCCAATCAGGAAGTGGGGCAATATTACGATGGACTTTCTAACGGGTCTACCTATGACTAGATCCTAGCATGATGATATTTGGGTTATAGTTGACCGTCTAACCAAGTGCAAACACTTCATATCAATTCGAGTGACCGACTCGCTAGAGAAGCTTTCCCAGTTATACATTCAGGAGATCGTGCGACTACATGGGGTTCTAGACTCCATCGTATCTGACAGGGATCCATGATTCACCGCAAGATTCTGGGGTGCCTTTCATAAGGCTCTGGGCACGCAACTTCACCTGAGCACATCATATCACCCTCAAACGGATGGGCAATCAGAGAGAGTCATTCAGATCATCGAGTATATGCTCAACCGCTGTATGTTGGACTTCAGGGGTCAGTGGGATCAGCACTTACCGTTAGTGGAATTCTCATACAATAACAATTATCAGTCCACTATCGGTATGACACCTTACGAGGCACTGTATGGTCGGAGATGCATGACACCAAATTGTTGGACAGATGCTTCTGATAGGATGGTACTGAGCCCCGAAGTGATTGAGGAGACTACCGAGAAGATCCGTAAGATACAAATGCGGCTGAAGACCGCAAATGACCGGACCACCTCATACGTCAATAAGAGACGGCGAGATCTAGAGTTTTAGGTGGGGGACAAGGTCTGGTTGAAGGTTGCACCGATCCACGTGACCATCCGATTTGGCAGACGGGGCAAGTTGGCCCCAAGGTATATCGGTCCCTACGATGTTCTGGAGCGTATTGGCAGGGTGGTATATAGATTAGCCTTACCTCCGAGTATTTCTGCGGTGCACAATATTTTTCATGTCAGCATGCTCAAGAAGTGTATTCTTGATCCCATTCAGAAGATTCCTATTGAGGAGATTGAGCTTGAACCGGACTTTTCCTACCAGGAGGTACTGGTTGCATTTTTAGCCAAGGATAAGAGGAGACTCCGCAACAATTCGATTCTGATGGTCAAGGTTCAGTGGTCACACCATACTGAGCGGGAAGCGACTTGGGAGACGGAGCATGATTTGATGGAACGTTACCCGGCTGAATATAATAGGTTGAGAGCATTCTTAGAGGACCAAGAGTCCTAGGGGGGAGATTGTTACACCCACCTCGGACGCTTGGTTCACCTCCGATGTAATTTGGCTGGAAATTTATAATTTTGAAATTACCGGGACAATTAATGTGTTGTAATTAAACATGCTTATATTCGAATTTCACATTCCAAGGTTCGATTAGGAGTTCATTTCATGGGTTCCTACAAATTTGCAACGAATTACAAGTTCCGGGACTTTTTGCAAAAATTTGGCTCGGGACGACAAAATGGTCAACTTCAGAAAATTGACGGACGACTTGTAATTGGACCAAGGGCTTGGGCCAGCCTTTGGGCCCAAGTATGGGCCTCAATTTCGGCTGGATGGTAAGGGAGGATTACCTTCCTAGGAAGGTAAAGTGAAAGGTAAAAGAATAAGTACTTTAGTAACTAGTAATAAGGTAAGTAGTAAGAAGTAAATGGTAACAAATCCTATCCATTCTCACCCTATAAGGCCGGCTTCCTCACCATTACAGCCTCACATATCATTCACTCCAGCTCCTAAAGAAACACTAAGGAAGGAAAACTTAGAAACTCTTATCTCATTTCACTACCAACCCAGAATACAGCAGCTCGCACAACCCCTTTTCCCTGTATAACGTCCGAATCAGTCCTTTCACCATTCCTCAACCCTCTCCCTCTACCTCTTGGATTAAACTTTCATGAAGGAAGCAAGACCAAAAGGTGAAAGTAAGTCGCTCAAGTAGGCCAAACAATCCGACGGGTCTCTAGTGATTTCTGTGTTTTAATCACCACTTTTGGTGATTTTCATCCTCCATCTTCAAACTTTCTGCCTATAAGATCAAACACACTTCCAAGGTTCATCAAGGTGAGTTTTTTCCTTGTTTATTAAGTAAGGTTATGAGCTTGGGTTATGAGTTTAAACTCATTTTTCTTCTCTTGAAGGAAACCGAATTTTGAAGTGGTTTTTGGCCAGAATTTCGGCTGCAATCCTTCATAAGATTTGAAGGTAACCTCTAATCCTTGATTTTTATTTGAAGGTAACCTCTAATCCTTGATTTTTATTGATATGAATCTACTTAGAGCTGTTATTTGCCTAATCAACCTTTATACATCTTTGATGGAGGTTGGGGTTTTCGTGCTCATGAGGGCCTTTATCTTGGCTGTGTTGGCATCCATGCCTTGCTCGGAGACCATGAATCTGAGGAACATCCCTGCTTTCACATCAAACAAACATTATCAGGGTTGAGTCTTAGGCCGTACCTTTTGTGTCACTCAAAGACCTCCTCTATATCCCGGATCAAGTCATCTTCTTCCTTACTTTTGATAATAATGTCATCTACGTAGACATCCAATTTTTGACCAATTTGATCTTTGAATATCCGGTCCATGAGTCTTTGATAAGTGGCTCCACCAGTTTTAAACCCGAAGGGCATTCTTTTGTAACAGTGTATGCCAGAGTCACTGATAAAAGAGGTATTTTCCTCATCTTTGGGATTCATTTGAATTTGGTGGTACCCGCTGTAGGTATCAAGAAAACTGAGCATGGCATGCCTGGCTATCGAATCTACTAGCCTGTCTACTGGTGGTGTCGGATATTAGTCCTTCAGGCACGCATCATTTATATTGGTGAAGTCGATAGACATTCATGGCTTGTCACCATCTTCTCTGGATGCGACCACCGGGTTGGTCAGCCATTCGGGGTAAGAAGCTTCTCTGATGACACCGGCATTGAGTAATTTAGTAATCTGGTCCTTGATGAAGGTTCTTTTGATAGGGGCATTATTACACTTCTTTTGTTTTATCAGTCTTGCATTCGGGTTATGCAAAGATTATGCTGAATAACTTTAGGGTCAATCTCGGGCATGTCACTCAGAGAGTAGGTGAAGAGATCTTTATTTGACTAAAGAAGAGTTACAAGTTTCACTTTACTTTCCTCGGGAAGGTTACTCGCTATTCGGATGCATCGTTCCTCTGTAAGCATTACTTCTTCTGTTTGCAGGTCATCGGTCTCTTCTAACTGATGGACATCACATTATTTGCCTCCGTTTGGTTAACATAGATGGATGCATCGCCTTCATCAGTTTCAAATGTCACTGTCAAGTACTTGACGTCGCTCCTCATGTGGATGACACCTTAAGTCTTCCTGCCGATGATGGCATTGTATGCTGAAGGCACATCAATCACCAACCATTTAACCATGAGAGTAGTGTACCTGATTTCTCCTTCAGGACCCGAATCTATGAACATAGTGGGGAGTTTAATGCATCCACAAACAGGTAATTCATTCGGTCTCACCCCGTATGTAGCAGTTTTTACCGGCATCACCTTGCTAGATTTCAGATTCAGTCCTTTAAATGTCTTGGTGAACAGTACATCTGCGTTTAAACCATGATCATAAAGGACTCTTTTGATATCGATCATCCCAATCCTGATAGTGATGACCAGTGGATCATAATGTGGGATCTTCACTTCGGTTCTATCATCTCTTTTCACTTTGTCCGAGGGACCACCTTAGTTGAGGGATACAACCTCTCTTTCGTTTCTCTTCCTTTCGCTCGATCCCTGGGTTATGATGATGGTGTTGATCATACCAGTGGCTTGGCCTGAGGAATCCTCCACCTGTTATCTAAGTCTGACTCATCAGCATCCTTCTTTTCCTTCCCTCGGGACTTCCTTTCTCCTTCTCCTAATGGTAGTTTCAGGAACTGTTCTAATGAACTTTTATTAATGAGGTGCTCGATATACCTTTTCAATTGGTAGCATTGTTCAGTGTCATGACCATTCTCCCGATGGAACTGATAATATTTTCCTTTGTTGTGTTTGCCTCCTTCAGGCATTGTCCTCAGCCAACTCACATTTCTTTCTCTCTTCAAGGCAGCTAGGATTGTGGTTCGGGAAGTATTAAGCGGAGTCAATGAGATGGGTTTCCTGAACTCTTTTCTCTGTCCTATTCATCCTTACGAGCCCCTAGGATTCGAGTTTCCTCTCTATTCTTCCACTCTGTGCTCCCGGGTTTCTTTTCCATCAGGCCTAAAATCCTATTGGGATAGCAACTCTTGAGCTATCATGTCCTCATGAGTGACCGAGTACATTTCTTTGATGGATGAAGGATTTTTCCTGGATAGGTTATAGGCTAGTCTTGAGTTTGGCAATAGGGCTTTGATGAAGGCCATGATGCAGATGTTATCGGTCAGATATGATGCATGTATAGCCTCTTTGTTGAAACTTTCCACAAATTCCTGAATGCTTTCATTCAATTTCTACTTGATGTCAAATATCTGGATGGCCCGCTTTGCTGATCGCTTACTCATAATGAAATGGGTTGTGAATTTGGTAGGGAGTTCTCCAAAGGAAGAGATTGAATCTGATGGCAAGGCATTGTACCAGCTCGATGCTGGCCTTCCGAGGGATACTTCCAGACATTTTCATAACGAAGCTTCATCCGCTCCTTTGAGCTCCATCTCTATCTTGTATTTCCTGATCAATGCGTCCGGTCACCCATACTGTGGTAAATGTCCAAAGGATGTGGAAGGCTGAATATCCTCGGCATTGGGCTTTCCCGAATCCTACGAGTGAATGGCCCTTCTTCATTTAGGGACCCCCAAGACCTTACTTCTGATGTCCTTCTTGGTCCCTCTCTACTTCCTCCAGTCTCCGCATCATTTCCTGATGACTTTATCTCTTGGATCTTCCTTGGCCAGATGTTCAGGTCTTGGGGATCGGTCCCGAGTCCTGTGCATCCTGGGTGATCAGGATCTTTGGACCTCTCTCTCTCTCGCATGGTGATGGTCAATGATTTCCAGGCTGCGAGTTTGGGCTCTTTCCACACCGGGACCACTATTGGAGTGCAACATGACTGTCCTATTTTGGGAATATGCCTTCCTTCATCGCCGGCTCTGCCTTTCCTTAGCTAGAACCATTCTGATAGTTCTTATTAGGGCTAGGTCTGGTAGATCCGATGCCTACCTAAAATTTCTCTTGTCTAGGCTCGATGAAGCTCTGAGACTAGTTCTTTCATTGGTTGGACCTACAGAGGTACCATTGGCCATGCTTCTGGTATACTCTGGATCTACACCTTCGGTGGGGGAATTTTCACCTTCAGGTTGTGTTGCATGGGAATGAGGTGCCCCTACCAACTTCTGATGGTTGGGGTTGTCCAGGGAGCCTTCGTTGTTCCCACAGACGGTGCTATTTGATGGCAGTCCTTTGATGGGGACTACCACGCTGTTGGGCCTCTCTCTTCTGGTTTTGACTACATTCAACTCCATCTCCAAGTGGTGGTGAGTTAACCTACGTAATTGACAGAATCTATAGACGATGCCGGAGTTGTCACCACTTCCCCCGTGCCACACGGCCCGGCAAGAAGCGATCGCAGGGTCGGAGGGGGCGTCAGTGATCAGTCCCTTAATGCGCATCACAAAAATGTGGGATACCCACGTTAACGGTCCCTGTTTACAGAATGCAGAAGTCAATAACATACCTTAGAAGCATTCCTTGCTCCTGCAAAACAAAATTTCCAATAATAGCAGATAAGCTGAGCTCCGCTCAGGCCAGATACTCCGAAAGAAGGCTGCCTCCGGCAAGCACTTCCCGATAAAGTAAACATACACAACAGATATCAATGAATCCATATATATAGAACCAACATAATCATCCATACAAAATTTATTTATCCAATTCTTACATGACTACATGATCGTGTAATCTACGCTACATAGCTGCTACAGGCTATCAAAATAAACATACGCTAATCCGGGGTGTCGGGTCAACTATCTGACAAAAGCCCGGCCCAACCGATGCTGCGCTGCTAGCTGCTATACAATACAGAATGACAAACCATTAGCCATATACTTAATGTACCATAACAGACCAAAGCCAGTTTATAACCCATAACCGGTACAGAAATGCTATTGCCTTCCAGACAACCACTCTAACCTTAAACACAGAATACAGAAGGAGCTATTGTACCTTAGTACAAAACACTATAGTCGTGCGGTACTACTACGCAGGCGCAAAACCAGAAGCACCTGAAATATTAAGAATATAATGATGACTTCCCGAAAGAACCCAGTAAGAGTTTACGTAGAAGTAAATGTTTTCTTCATGTTACCTGCAATGACCATGTCAGAAGATACAGATATAGACTACAGTTCGATATACAGTTGATATACATACATTCACAGTCTTATCCAGCCCACACACCACAATGGCCCCCTTATCTATGGAACTGCCATAGAACCACAGTAAGGAGTACAGAAAAACTTCATACTATCACAGAAATAGACGCATGGTACCAGCGAGGGCCTAGGACCTTTTTAACCATCATCATCGCCCTAATGGAGGAACATAATAGAATCCGAGGATTCGGTGGTCATAAAGATGTATGGAATCAATAAGAACAGAAATAGACAGAATCAAAGGGTTCGTGGTCACACAGACACACGGAACCAGTCAGAATAGAGAATCAGAATTACAGGATTCGGTGGTCATAAAGACGCATGGAATCAAGAAGAACAGA
Organism: Daphne laureola; assembly: GCA_038382905.1. Classification (NCBI taxonomy): domain Eukaryota; kingdom Viridiplantae; phylum Streptophyta; class Magnoliopsida; order Malvales; family Thymelaeaceae; genus Daphne; species Daphne laureola. The sequence continues at coordinate 9,267 of JBBYHH010575734.1, forward strand.
AACAGATAGAATCAGAGGGTTCGTGGTCACACAGACACACAGAACCAGTCAGAATATAGAATCAGAATCAGAGGGTTCATGGTCGTGGAGACTCACAGAACCAAGCACATATCAGACTCATAACCATCAGACAGCATTAGAGGGTTCGTGGTCACACAAACACACAGAACCAATCAGAATACAGTCCCATAATCGTGTCACAAGAAGAAGGTTCGGTGGTCGATCCAACTCACGGAACCGTGACATGTTGTGTCGCACCCAGTTAGTACGGGTCGTAAGACGCATGAACTGTGACACATCCCATAGCCATCATCAGGTTCGGTGGTCATACAGACGCACAGAACTGTTGTACATTCCTATTGTTACCACCACCCCCACGCCGGCCCGCCAGAGATGCACACGGTGAGAGGGAACAGGGGTGGCGGGAACCGGCGTCACGCCTACACTTACTCAAATAACCTAATGCAGGTCATCTCAGAAAAAAAGCATCAGTATAAGATTTGAATCACCCTAGCTACCCTATCGAAGCAACAAAATTACATAGTAATTACAATGCTTCAACATATACATGCACCTTGTCATTTACATTTACAGAGCCCGATCGAACAATTCATGCTATAATATGATATGCAATAAAAACAATGCATAGGATAAAAGCATCCGGTAGCTCAAAGCAATACACCGGTTAACAAAACATAATACTTAAACAGAATAAAACCCCCGGTGGCTCATAGCATCATACCGGTTTATCCAACATAGTACAGGACATTAACACACGGTAGCTCATAGCACTACACCGGTGTATCCCACACGGCGGCTCATAGCATCCCACCGTCTCTTGTAGCTCATAGCATCACACCAGTCCCCTACGGGGAACAACAACCATAACACACGGCAGCTCATAGCATCACACCGGTGTATGGAAAAATAAATAACAATAATAAATAACCATAAAATTCAGAAGACACCGTTAACCGGATCATTCAATGATCAACTATAGATCATCATACGATCACTAGACCGACTAGTAACTTACCTGTCGCTCCTCGAGCAACTCCGCGTGCCTAAAACCTACACGCCCCTAACCTTACCATGGAACCAGTCAGAGACCCCACCACCAGTCTAGGACTGATCTCAACCAACCCATGCTATATGAATATATACACGAGAATGTTGAACCCTTACCTGGAAGCACAATAGCAAAGCTGTCCTTAATCGTTCCCGCTCCAGAGTTCCTTTCCTTCCCTTTGTCGATTCCCGTTACCTAACCATATACAACGCCATTTCAGATACTAATAACATACACAAGTATGTTACCGTTATCCATTGTCACTACACAATCCATAACATACTTTCCATAATACTCGTTCACTTACTTTAGGTTTATTACGCAAAAGCTAACTAAACCTTATCAAATTCCTCTGTAACTTCATGTGCATGATTAATG
>JBBYHH010575845.1:0-10713 GCA_038382905.1 Daphne laureola
AAATGCAATTGTCTTTTATCTGTGTTGGTTGAATCTCATAATATCTATCATCTAATTCAAAGCAATGTAATTTCTAACTTTATTTGTGTTGTACATTAGATTAAAAAGATCTTTCTTTGTTTTTGTGTGTGTGTGTATTTCAGTGTGAAACATGTTTCTAATCCAGGAGGTTAAGTGGTAATATTATCTTGAAGATATGTTGTTAGTCCAATCCCGACAGACACGCACGCTATCATGCTTAAGAACTCTGTTGAATTTTAATTTCTAAAGTTTTGTCGTAGCACTTTATTTATACTTACTTTGTGGTGATTGATATATGTCGCTTCACTCTTGATACCATCGCCCATGTATTTCACGATAAGTATTTCCTCTTTAAAGAAATGATAAAGATCTTACTCTTCTTTGTTACTCTCTATCCTAGCCTCTTATACTTTGATTTTTGCTTATTTCATAAGTACTGCAAGACTATCGAATTGTGACTATTTTTATGAGTTTATTCTATTACAAATGTTTCTGAGTCCTATGAGTTTATTAACTATTTTACATTGCTTTCATAAAAAATGTTCAATATTTAGTTGTGTACTTTGAAGATCACTTGATGGAGTGTATTGAATTGTGACCGACAATATTGAAGTCTGAAGAGCAAGCGCAATAGAAACAAGCTATTAAAGCTTGAGTGGGATAGATTTATTAACTTGGAACTCTCTTCAAGAATGATACCCCTCACTGGATGCAGCTTAAATATAACTGTATGCATTATGATTTAGTAAACATGCAGAACTCATCATGAGCTTTAAAATGTTCTTTTATCTACGAATTTGATCCTACATATGTATTATGTATCTTTCTTTCAACTTGATTAAGTTTACTTTGGTTATAGTAACAACTCAAACACACATACTTACATATATACTACTCCATTCGTCTAAAACAAATTTGAACATTTTATTTTTAACATTTAATTTATGATTTTTCTTCTTTAATATTTTGAAGAGAAAAATTAAATAATTTAAATGCAAATAATAATTCACTGTTTCTAATTTCTAAGTATAATTTTTTTAATTTTTTTTAGCAAGTTCTTTCTAATAATAATTTAAATCAAGCACAATATAAAAAATTAAACGTTTAAAACATTTTAGGACGAATGTAGCATAATAATTCTAAGAGATTATCCTTAGACGCTCTTTGCGCTATTTGATGTCCTGAAGAATCTATCAGTAAGCGTTTTCGTTTTTTTATAAATTTGTTGTACGCTTACAGATGGTAGTATTGTAAATTTATGTCTCAAATTCATTAGCTTTATTTTTATTATTAGCATATATGTTAGCTATTACATAAAATTTCAAACACTCTTTTGTGTGATATCGTGCTATTCTTAATTAATTAATTATCAACACATATATTGTGAAAAACTCTAATATGTAACTATAGATTGATCCCGTGTCATTGGAGGGTATTTAAGCTAGTTGTCATGCAAATTAATATTTGATCCATCGGTGTGGAATTTTTTTTTCCATCATCACCATGGAAACAATTATGTGAACTCCTACTATTAAATAATATTTTTATAATTAACTTGGAGAATCTATTAAAAGGTGATATGGTAAAAAATCTTTTCACCGCCTATACATCACAAAAGGTAAAATCCATTTTTAGTACCTCAACTTTAAAACCTTTTCTTCTTTAGTCTCATTTTAAGAATTCATCATATTTTGATCATAAGCGTATGTTTTTTCTCTTATTTTCATCCTTCTGTTAGTTTTTTTTTTTTTTGAACGTGAAGTCTATTTTATTAGATAAAAAAAATCAGAAACACAGAAAAGTTGACTAAGCAAAGCTTAGTAGGAGCTACAACAGAGCCACTAAGGTTTAAACGACCAGTAACAGCTAGTATAATAGTGAAATTCTCAAAAAGAAGCTTCATGCATACCCATCGAGACACAGAGTCTTTTCGGGGCTGATGGCATTTACGCCATGGCGGAACAATAATCGTGATGCATGCTTCGGCACTCCTGAATACTCATTGAAAAGATTTTAATAGTACCGACTCACCACAACAACGTGCTCCTGAATGGGTAGGCATGAAGATCCTTTCAAGGAACCCCACTACCACATAACACAAGTCTAGGTAAATAAGAAGAAAAAAAAATAGCAACAACAAAAAACAACCAGGGCCCAGTAAAAATGTACCAAAAAAGAAAATTGACTAGTTCTAAAATAATAAACGAGCACAAAAAATGCCAAAAAGATGCCCGCCAGGATCAGCCAGGCAGACCCACAACCTGGCCATCCCCTCCATTCCATCTTCATCGCCCTGTGCAGGGTGAGTACGGGCTCAGCCCTGCCAGAACATACGAACCCTGCGTCAGTCGAGCACCCACCACACGAACTTTCCACCACCTGGATCCACTGCCTAGGAAACAACCCAAACCAACTGATTTACGTCCCCAAAAAATGCAGGTCATGCCAAGATCCTGAGTGGCTGCATCCCGACAACCCGCACCGATGACGTTGCCATGCATAGAGCCAACTACCACCCCGCACATCGCGCAACCGGAGCAAGCCCGATCTCGATGGTGACAGTAAAAAAGAGGGAGAGCAAATGCGGACTGCAGTGGTTGAGGCGAATGCCGAAGGTGGCTGATTAAGACGATTCCTCCTTCAAAATATGCCACAGGAGGCCAGCCGGTCCAGATGACGGCGTGAGGGCGACCGTCGGCGACACTACTGTGTTTGGCCAGAGGTTGGAATCACCTTAAAAAACTGGACACGGCTTGGAAGAGGGCACGACTAACTCCTGAAACAAAGCCACACACCGCGCGACCGGAGGAGGCCCGAACGCGGCGATAGCGGTAAAGGACGGAGAGAGAATCGACCTGCAATAGACGCGGCGATGTTCACCGGCGAGGGTATGAGGCGGTTCCTCCTCTGAAAGAAGTGAGAGAAGCCCAGCCGGATCAGATCGCGTCGAGAGAGACGGTTGTGCGGCGGCGATGATGGGCTTGAAGAATTTCATATGTGCGGCGCGAGAGAGACAACAAAACGGAGAGGAAGGCGTGATTTTGATTCTAATCTATTTTTTCTATCCTTCTGTTAGTTTGACAATAATTATTTGTTTTATTTGTTAATTTTACAAAAACAACCCTAGTTTAATTACACATTTACTAAAAGTATAGCCATTAAATTTTTAAGGAATATGCAGAGAAGTCCACAATATTTTTTTTCTCTTCAACTCATCTTCATCATCATCTAATCGAGTAAATTTCATTAACAGTCTCATAAAAATAAATATTGTCATGTTTTTGTCTTGTTTTAAAAACTTATCATGTTTAAGCCTTATCCTATGATATTGCGTCATATTTTAATCATTTCTGTCTAATTAGGCTGTTAGTTCTAATAGATTTGTGTGGATTTATATTGTTACCCTTTTATGTGACAATCTTTTTCATTAATTTCAATAATAAAAACATATAATTATCTTGAAATAAACAATGATAAAATTCAGCTCTCATTTGAAGATGGAATGATAGATACTGCTACAACATGAAGAACACGCATAAGCAATTAAGAACAACAACACAGGAGGGTAATTGAACGGACAGGTGGCGACATATGAGTGGCAGGGATTAAAAGTTTTGGTGACTTTTTAGGTATGAGTTGAAATTTAGGGGTTAAATTTTAGGTAAATATAAGTTATAGGACTAAAGTGAATTTTTTTTATGACAATTTAAAGGGTCAAAAGGTAATTTTGTAAGAATCCGTCGAACTTAATGGCCCAATTAGATGGAAATGACCAAAATATGACACAATATCATAGGGTAAAGCTTAAACAAAACAAGTTTTTAAAACAAAATAAAAAATGATCATTATTATTTTTATGGGACTGCCAAAGGAATTTATTCTAATCTAATCTCCACTTGGATAAAAAAATGGAGATAGAGATGGACATGATTTACTTGGATAAAAAATAGAGACGAAGAGGATTCAAGAGCAATTTTTTAATTGTTCCTAATTAGATTTGAAGAAATGGAGGAAGAAGGAAGAAGAAGATGATTAAAATGCTTTTGTAGTGGGCAATTTCATTACAAAGGCACAAAAAACGAGAGTGATAGGTGTAGTAGCGATGCTGTAACGGAAACTGTCATTATAACGTTTGTTGCGACGTGTGCTGCTATGGCGCCGCTACAAATAAAATACCATAACGACCCCTATAGTGGCATGTAGTGGGCTAGACTTTGTAGTGGCATAGGCCGTTACGATGCCACGAGACTTCCATCAACTAGATAGTGAGAAACCTGGTGGCAACAATATTCCCTGGGCTTCCCACACAAGGGTAGCAGTCGGGACAAAGCCTAACCCTACTGCCGCACCAACCCCGCGATCGCAGCCTTTATGTGTTGCTTTAGTCCCTCGCCCATATCCCTTACGCACTCAACCTTCACATCACTCTGCTTGCCGCTGACTTAATGTTGCCCATGGGTTGCAGATCGAGAAAAGGGTTCACGAGGAAGTAGCTCGCGATCTCGAGGATGGGCTACCGGGTCATCTTCCCACCTCCACCAAAGGCCACGAAAGGGCTACCGAATGTTCAACCTTTGTGTTCAACACTTAAGTTTGTTATATTTGTTCGAGTTAATCCCATTGTACTTTTTATTATCAATTTCTATCCATGAAACTTTAGATTCATAAAGACATGACACTTAACCGTTAAGAAGTTAACGTTGTTAATTACGGATAAAGTGAGTTACTTAGTTAAAAGATTAAATTACCAAATATAAAAACAAAAAGGATTAAACTACCAAAAATTATGCTCCTTCCGTTCTCAAAAGATTATATCATTTGTTTTGACAGTTTCACTGTATTTAATCTATGATTTATTTTTATATATTTTTAGATATTAAAAACTATAAAATTCATTTAGGAACCATTATTTGATATCCAAATTTGCTAAATATATATATATATTTTTAAATTACATTGTTTATCTTTATTAAAAATTGAGTCAAACATTGAATATTGAAACAATAAAATCAAACGATATAATTTTTTTAGGACGGAGGGAGCATAATTTAGTGATCGAGTCACATGAAATTATAATCTAAGAATTAAAATGCGCAAATCACTATAATTTAGAGGAGCAATAGGAATTTAACCATTTTTAAAAACATTGGTAAGGGGTAAAGTTTACTCAGTCTCATAATTTTAATTATTATATCATTGGGGTCCTATTTTAATTTTTTTGTATTATTAAAGTTCTATTTTTAACTTTTTTTTTTTTTAATTTGTGATCCTTTTCTATCCGTTTTCCGTTAAGTTTAATAAATTTTGGGGGAAAATGACTATTTTAGCAACTTAACTTTTTTTAAAAAAAAATTTATTTTCACCCCAAATTTTAAACCTAATCATTTATTCACTCAATAATTACAAACCTAAAAAAATTACCCTCAAGTTTCAACCAACCCAACAACACCTCTGCCACTGCCGGAAAACATCGGGAAATGTTGAAAATGGGCGCCGCTATCAGACGCGCACGACTTTACCGAAAAACGCAGTCGAGGGATCCGCATTATGGTGTATCGTTTCATGGATCGTTCCACTCTATTGGTGGATCGATCCGTATTGATCTTACTTGCTCTAATCAGAGTAACTAAAGTGTAACTTTTTAAAGTTCTGATTTTTTATTTTTTTTTAACAAATTTCAGAGACTATGTAAATAATTTTGGACCAAAATGTAAATTATTGAAAAATTTGAGGATCAATTTCTACTTTTTTAAAAAATTGGAGGACCATTTTGTAATTTATTTTTAAACTTAAGGTGTAAATAATTTTTTTTAAAAAAAATAGAGTTACTGAAATAATCATTTTTCTTTAAAAAGGACCACGAATTAAAAAATAAAAATAAAAAATAATATTTTAATAATATAAAAAATTAAAATAAAATTTCAATAATATAATAATTAAAATTACATAACTATATAAGTCCATTTTCGGAAAGAATTGTAAGTTAACAGCAAAATCGTGAGAGGATGTTTGTAATTGTAGGTTTTCCACTGTAATGCGGTCCCCGTCAGCTAGCGCCCTTTAGCGAGGGCAATTAGCCAATTAGGGCCTCATGTTCGCTGGCCTCCTCGAACCCTTCTCTTTTGTCTTCTTCTTTCACCACGTTTGTCCATATCAACTCCTACTATCAAGAATAACCCACGTTTATCTCACACTTGCCCCCAATTTACTTCACTTCATTCATACTCACCACTCAGTTTTTTTTCCTTGCAAAAAATGTGAAATGGTAATCCGACCCCTAAAATACTATATAGTTCGAGCTCGAGTGAAGAATTCTTCTAAATGAACACGCTCAGATCAATTTGGCATGAGGAACTCAGTTTGGCATGAACTCAGATCAATTTGTTTGAGCTCGAACTGTTTGTTCAAGACGGAAAATACGATAGTTTTAATTATTATCGGTGTGTTCATTTAGAAGAATTTTTTTTGGAGTTATTGAAAATTAATGTGAAATTGTGAGTGTAAAAGATTGATTTGATAATTTTGAATTTTGTTTCTCTGAATGAACATGCTTGTATCATTCTCCATCTTGATTACTGTCTATAGGGTGTGTATTCGGTTAATTCGGTTTTGATCGAATCAAATTGACCGGGTTGATTGATTTTTGGTTTTTCATGGTTATAAACTGAATTCATTGAATAATTGAAATTGCAGAAGTTCGATTTGATCGAAAACCGAATAAACCAAACATACATTTATCTTATCACAAAAGTTTTTAGTATTAACAATTTTAACCCCAATCTTCTATGTTTACATTTTACATCCTAAACTTTCACAAATGGAGCTACAGAAACGGGGGGAACAAAAAAAAATCCACATTGTTTGGTTAATTCGAACATTGAAACTATAATTAAGTTAAAAAACCAAACCGAATAACCAAATCAAAATCGGTTTTTTCTATCCCGATCGAACTGTGTGCGCCCCTATTTGTTAGGGGTGTTCATGGGACACGACGCGATGAATAGTAGAGAAAATGCTATCAGTATGCAGCAGAGCAGATACCCAATTTTACTATCCGTGATAACCCGAAACCGACTCATGACCATTCAATTTTTTCGATTTTTGAATAATTCGAATATATTAGTTTCTATGGGTCTCGGGTTTTTCGATTTTGGATTGTGTGGAGCGGCTCGGCTTCGCGGGTTCGCTGTTTTTTCAAACACCCCTACTATTTGTGTGTCCATCAGTCGGTCCCCAAACCTATGTTAGAGAGAGGAAAGTAAATGAAGGACGAGCATTCACAACATAAGACAATGACTCAATGAAAAATATAAGGACTTCTCTTGAAATTAAAGAAAACAAACCTCAACCTCACAAAAACGCTGCGTCCCCTTCTCCACTCCCACACATACTTCAACCACCTCTTCTTCTTCTTCTCCTCTCTCTCTCTCTCTCTCTCTCTCTCTCTCAATCCAACAAAAAAATCTCATTTTTTAAACCCAAAAAAGAAAAAGAAAATGCTAGAAGGATCAATGTCGGCTCCGCTGTCGCTCTTCGCCGCCGTCAACAGCTGGCTAACGCCGATGGTCCTCTTCCTCTTCCTCAATCTCACCATCGGAACAATCCTGTTCACTTCCAGACATTCAAACAACGGTCCCAGATCTCGGTCGATTCTTCACCGCATCAAATCCGTCAGTTTCAACGCTTACAGATCTCAGGCGCCGGAAAATTTCCCAGATTCCGACACCCATTTCGATTTACCTCCGGTAACAACAGAGCAGATCGAATCCAGTCCTCCACTTTCCAGATCTCCTTCAATGCTTCACCGTCTAAAGTCTATCAACCTCCAGAATTACTTCTCTCAAGAACCCACTTCGCCGGTGAAATCGCCGGAGGCAAATAGTCAGGAGCAAACGCTGGAGGAGGTTTACAGCCAGGTTCAGACGGCGACGACGACGACGACGACCCATTTCGCGAGGACGAAATCCGACACCGACCCGACGGCCGGCGAGATCCCGACGAAGCTGACGAGGAAGATGAGGAAATCGGCGAGTACTAAATCGGCGTTCGCGCATTTCGAGGAGGAAGATGTCGTGGAGATACGGCGGCCGGCGACGGTGAGGGAAACCGGTACGGTGAAAGATTCTGGGGATTTGGATGAGGAGGTGGACGCGAAGGCGGATGATTTCATTTACAGGTTCAAGGAGCAGTTGAAGTTGCAGAGGGTGAACTCCATTATTAGATACAAGGAGATGATCGGTAGAGGAAGTTGAAACTGATGATGTAGAAATTTGTACTGCACTTTGAACCACTCTTCTGGTAATTTTAATGGTTTTAGGGTGGATTTGTCAATTAATTTTCTTTTTCCTCCCATTTATTGGGATTAATTTTGGGGCTTAGTGCTTGCTATTGTAATGCTTTTGTGTAATCTTTTTTGAACTTTTGGTTCATTCTAGCAAACTGATTGATTATCACATGAGTGACTGAGCTCAAATTATATGTATATATATATACATTTTCAATAGATCCCTACAGCTAACACTGTTTTTCTCGGAAATATTGAGTCAAATGGTGGGACAGATATAATCTTTTAAATTATATTTTTGATATTATTTAAAATGATATGAAAACAAAAAAAAAATTAAAAATTGACAAGGTAAATTCTACTACAACATTTCTCATTACAAAGTCTCAAAGTCTTGGATCCAAACTCAATTAGCTGCAGTAACAGATTCAGATGAATTTAAAAAATTACTATAATTGATGATTTAAGAAGAATATTTTCTCTTTAATGATTTTATTTTCTTCCTCTAATTGTTTAATTTCTTCTTTTATTATTTTAACTTCATGTTGTAGGTCTTGGATAGCTATGAGAATCAATTTATTAATTTTATAAGAAGTTTAAGGATCATTTTGTAATATATAACTAATTTTGTCGGGATACTTCCTTTTTTTTTTTTTTTTTTGATAAACAGTCGGATACTTCTTTAGGCTTGGGTCAACCGACATATAGGCCCCTTGACTTATTAAATCTGCCACTTTGACAGAAAAATAAAATAAAATAAAAAAGAAGTTACATAACTTTGTCGACCTCTACTTTAAAACATTTGCAAATAAGAATCAATACTTTTAATTTCCTACACACTACTGCTAATACGTTTAATTAAGCTCAGGGGGGAAGGAGAAGGTGGTGACGACTAGGGTGAGAACGAGCCGAGAGGCCGAGCTCGACAGGCTCGAGCTCGGACTCGTTAAATTTGGGCTCAGCTCGAGCCTAAATTTGACATCAGCTCTGCTCGAAAGTTCATAAGGCTCTATATAGGAGCTAGGTTATGCTCATTTCAGTTCGGTTCGAAAGGGTCAAACCGAGTTCGTGAGACTCGAAAATTCTCTACCTGTGCATTAAACTACCTAACCCTCAACTCAAGTGCCTTCAAGGTTCGTGGATGTCTGGAATCAAACTTGGTGTCTGTATTACTGAACGACTCGCCAAGGAAGGAATTTGTGATGGAAAAGGGTCTTCGCCAGGGAGACCCCCTCTCCCCTTTCCTATTTTTAATTGTAGCGGAGGCTTTAAATGTGATGATAGAAGAAGCAAAAGAGGTCCAATTATTCAAAGGTATATCATTGGGGAATTCTGGTGTTCAAGACTTTCAAGTCTCTCATTTACAATAAGCGGACGACACAATCTTCTTTGGCAAATCTGCTAAGGATAATTAAATGCTTCAACTTGGTATCAGGCCTCCAAATTAACTTAACAAAGTGCAAATTTTTTGGCATCGGATCTACAGATTCAGAACTTTAACAGATATATGGTGGATTATATTGGATGCTCTCCCAGAACAATTCCGTTTATTTATTTGGGTCATCCCGTCGGTGCTCCCATGAACCGTTCATCATCCTGGAATCCAGTAGAGGATAAATTAAAGTCGAGACTCTCTTCGTGGAAGAAAAAAAGAACTTCAATTGGTGGCCGATTAACCCTTCTCAAATTGGTGTTGTCCGCGCTGGCACTTTATTATTTTTCAGTCTTCCGAGCGCAAAAAGGGTTTTAAAGAATCTTGAACGGATCATAAAACAATTCTTCTGGGGTGGTTGCAAAGAAGGTTCCGGGATTTCATGGATAACATGAGATCAAGTTCTCAGCTCTAAAGCGGATGGGGGTCTAGGTATTGGCAGTCTCTGGAGAAAAAAAACATAGCCCTCCTTGTGAAGTGGTGGTGGCATTTCAAGTCATCTCTGAATTCTTTCTTTATGGGTGAGAATTATCAGGTTAATTTATGGTAATGATGGATGTCTCTCCCCGCCTGCTAATCAATCTTCTGGAGGTGTTTGGTCTAACATTATCAAATCAGGCGCTGAAATTGAATCAGCTGGGGTACCGTTTCATGCTTCTTTCAGTAGGAAATTAGGTAATGGATTCAATAAAATTTTGGAAGGACATTTGGGTTGGAAAGTCTTCACTTGCAAGCAGATTTCCACATCTAGTGCACTTAGATCGGGATATTAATTGCTCCGTTGCTGACAAAATTTCATGGGTTGGAGACACTTGGAGCTGAAATTTTTCTTGGCGTGATGTCCCTCGTGGCCGCGTAAGTGACGCGCTAAATCAACTCAGGTCAGTATTACTCCCTACTTCTCCTCGCATGGAATGCCCTGACAAATGGATATGGAAGTTTGATAAATCCGAGACCTTTGTACATGGTTGCTACT
>JBBYHH010575956.1:0-10712 GCA_038382905.1 Daphne laureola
CCAAATTTCCGAAAGTCACTAGAATTCCATCAAATGATCTTCGAATAAATTCTCGGGACATAGACTTTATTTATGAAAATATTCTAATACATGTTATTAATTTATCCCGGTAATTGCATAATTTACCATTTCATTCAAATTAAATTAAAATTTCATTAAATGTCCGAGGTGGATGTAACACAACTGATACGAAACAAAAAAGAAGAGACAAGAAAGAGAGACAGACTAATACAAACACAAAAAACCTTTAAAAACGAAATCGACTTAACCGACGTTAAGGTTCATAACCGAAACCCGTTTGGTAAAAAGTTTTTGCTTCTTGGGTAAACGACCGGGATTTCGCCTCCAAAAACATAGTATAACCGTTGAATCACTAACCTTCAGTTCTTTTCTTTTACCGGAGCCGGAGGTGTTCTGAAGTCGTCGGTCGTCAGCCGTTACTGTCACCGGCCGGTTCTGGTTTACTTCGCGTTATCGTTCTGCAAAAGACCGATGCATTGTTTATCCTAAAACAACTAGAATCGGTTACACCTTTGGAATTGAGAAAATGGCACAGCTAGCGACTAACAACATTCCAGTGATAGAACGGTACTGGACTTTGGTCGATAAAGCTGACAAGAAGTTCTCCAAGATCAGAGACTTACCTTATTATGAGCGGAACAGGTTCGATTCTCCTTTAACTCAGTCTCTCTCTCTCTCTCTCTCTCTATTCCTTTTTCTATGTTTGGTCGATGTAAGAGTTCGAGAAACCAAATGAACTGCATCTAGATTGGAACAAGTTGTGGGTTTATGTGCAATTACGTTTGTTAGTTATGGGAGTTTGAACTTCTGCGATTGAATGCAAACTGATGTTGCTGTGAGAGTACTTTAGCTGATACGAAACTGGAATCCCTTTTCTTATCCTTTTTGGTGGAACCGGAAATTAAACTAAAAGGAACCTACAGAAACGATGGGAGTTCAAGCAGGAGGATAACCCAGCTGAGGCCCCACAGTTATCGTAAATTTGTAGTAGTCATCATAGGATCCTGCTGGCACATCTCTGAAAGAGAACAGTAGGCTTTGATTCCTAACAAAATAGTCTAAATTTTCTGCGGACTGACCATAGAGCAAGTAGTCTTCAAGGGGTGCAAAACTTATCCTTGAGGGATAATCAGCTGCTAGATTTTCCTTTCTATTTGTATTTGACACGTACCTTTTCTGCATCTGATATAGGAGATACCTGCAATCCAAGTTAATTGTAGTGAGTTGGGATTGTATTGCTGGATTGCATTCTAATTGCATCCTTGGAATCAGATTCTATATCCAACCTGATGTTCCCATAAACTGGAATCTTTGTTTATGTAATACACCTTGAACAGTAATGTTAAAAGTATTGAAGTGCTAGATTAAAAGGCCAACAGTTAGTATGTTTTTCGCAGTAGCTAAGTGAGTGATGTAATATAAATAGGAGGGCAATGGACCTAAAAAGCCCAATGAATATGTGGTTTCAGTAGAGTAAACCTTATGAATATGTGGTTCAAGTAAAGTAGCAAAAAGGCTGTATTTAATTCATTATTTTCTCTGTCTTAGGTATGATACGTACTTCTACAAGGTATTCAAGGTTTACACGCAGTTGTGGAAGTTTCAACAGGAAAACCGGCAAAAGCTGGTAGAAGCAGGGCTAAAGCGATGGGAGATAGGTGAAATTGCATCCCGAATCGCTCAGCTGTATTATGGACAGTATATGCGGACAAGTGAGGCGAGTTATTTATCGGAGGCTTATATTTTCTACGAAGCAATATTGTCTCGCGAATACTTCAAAGAGGGTTTGTGTCAGGAGGTCAATCTCTCTAACAAACAACTGAGATTTCTTGCTAGGTTTCTGATGGTATGCTTGGTTTCAAATCGGCGAGAAATGGTGAACCATTTGGTTAATCAGATACAAACTTTGGTTGATGAATGCAGGAGGACATTTCAGGTTATGTCCTTCCCATGTATTTGTTGTTTATGACCAAAGTATTAGTTAGCTGCATCCCTCTCTCCTTTTACAGGATGAATATGCTGAAAATCGGAACCACTGGCAATTTGTTTAGTGTTCACACCCTGTCCCCTCTCTGTGTCTGTCAACAATGACTGTTAATGTGTCATTTTTTGTGAGCTGAGATAACAGCACTGGTTGGTCTTCAATAAATTTTAGAAGATCACTTCCTAGACCTCTCGCTCGGATGGTTGACTTGACTCCCTTGGCATTCCCTCTCTCTTCCTTCTTCATGTTCACATCTTTCGTGAAACATGAGATGCTAGAGTTGCTTAGTTTTCTGCTATTAATTTCCTTGATGGCTTATTTGATGTGCATGGATATGTATATATTTTCCCAATACACTAGTCTCTGTCATCAAATTTTGTTGGATTGTGGTTGTATGACCAGAGCTTATAAATAGCTTGTTTGCAAAGTTTCTAAAAGCTATAGGCTCTGATAATATTATTGCTTCATTCTTTAAGAAAAAAATAACCGATGAATTAATAATTCTTTTCTCCAAAGGAAAACAGATTGATTTCGAATATTTTTGTTCTGTCTATACAGGAGGCTGATTTTAAAGAATGGAAGGTCGTGGTTCAGGAGATAAATAGATTTTTAAAAGCTGACAATGCTTTCATGAATATTAGGCCACTAAGATATAGCCTTGTACTGGACCCACATCCAGATGCGCTTCCTAATGTTACTGCTCTTGCTGGAAGAAGAAATCTGAGACTTCGAGATTCAATTTTGTCCAGTTACCATCATAATGAGGTAAGTTGTAAATAGTTATTTCCGTATGTAGTGATTTTGGTTAAAATTCCTGGCAATTTGCTACACCAGGTCATGCATAATCTTTGTAATTCATTAGGGGTCTTATATAGTATATATCTTTTTTCTCATTAATCTTGTCAGGTCAAATTTTCAGAGCTCAGTGTTGACTCTTTTAGGATGCTTCAATGCCTGGAATGGGAACCAAGCGGTTCATTCTACCAGTCAGTGATTGCTAAAAGCAGGCAAAATGGGGAGCCTGGTCCTTGTCAGATTAACAGTTCTCAGGACATCTCAGATCCCACATTGCCTGGCAACCCGCGAAAGGCAGTCTTATATCGACCATCTGTGACACAGTTTATAGCAGTAAGTATGAAACTCTTAGTGTTCACTAATGGTTTCTTTTAAACACCAGAATCTTAATAGGTTTTCGACAAGTCAATCATTCTTAAACTAATCTGTGGTTTCTTCTTTGGCTCTAGAGCTAAATCAACATATTATGAAATCAGTGATAAAATGTTCTTCAAATATTGAATAGGAAATGTCTTTTCCTCATGCTTAAATAGAAGAATGAAAGAGGTGCATTCTCCAATTGCTTTGAGATAGAGGCAGCCATCCTCTTGCCAGATCCTAGTGGCTTTAGAGAGTGGCAGGAAGGTTATCAAGAGGGTAAAAGACAAATCATCTAATTTTCTTGGCAAAACGTTTATTTAGCAATTTTTCCTTGATAATATTGGTGTGCACCATCATACTTTGGACTAGGGAGTGTATTTGTTCATTCTCAGGTGTAGCTGTGTTAAAATCATCGATAGAACCACTTTGTGCTTTAAATGCATTGCCATCTTAATTTTATTTCAGACTGTTTTTTTCCCAGAGCTATTAGCTCTTTAAATTGATTTATAGATTGAACCATATTTTCTTTTTCTTGAGCAGGTTTTGGCAACAATCTGTGAAGAGCTACCACTTGATGGGGTTCTGTTGGTATATTTGTCAGCTTCAGGTAGTGCAAGTTTTGTCTCTTCCTGCCTCCTTGACCTACAGAGCTACTTCCCATCTTTTGTTCGCCGGTCTTTCTTCAGTATTTTCTGTTTCATTGTCTGAAGTATTCATTTGCTTCAAAAGGCTGGTCACTAACACGCGTCTCACAGGTGGTCTGAACAACTTAGATACCACTGTCAGGAGCTTTGATAGTTCTAATCATTTTCAGAATCTAGAAAATGGTCGCTTGCAGTTTGGTCACCGTGAAAATGGAGGTACGTTTTAAGAAATTCAAGGAACTGTGTGATTCTAAGCTGTTACTGTATGATGCCTAATTATAAAGCAATCTTTTCCATATGATAGGTGCACAAATTCAAGTACCGTCTTAGTAATTTAATAATTCACTCTATGTTTGATAATGTTATTTTCCTTCAAAAGAAGGTTGAGACAGGAAGGGCATCTGGCGTAAAATTTTTCCATCATACTTCTGCTTGAATTTATAGTGTCAACTAATTTTTGAAACTTAATTTTCACTATAAACTTCATGCCACCGACCCCAACGAAGTTGGGATTAAGGTGCTGATGATGATGATATGTTTGATAATGTTATGATGTTGTGCAGAATCAAATTGCTGTTCATATTATTGGTAGCTTATTGACAATTTGCACCTAAGTTATGTCTGTATAAATTTGCACTTCTCACTGGAACTTTCATTGATATTTATTTATTTATTTATTTTTTTGTTTTTTTTGTTTTTTTTGTTTTTTTTGTTTTTTTTGTTTTTGTTTGGGAAAGGGGGGAGCTCACCCCCTGCAATTTATTGATAATAAAGAAGCCTAACGGCACTTACAAGTGGACCTAGAGCTTTACAAAAAGAGCTGACCAGGTGAATGAGCTACGTAAGAAAAGCTGTTAACCCCTTTGCTGCACAACCAAATAAAGGACTAAGATCAGCTGAACAGTTAAGAGGGTTGTCTTGTATTTACTAGACAAGAGAGTACAAAAGTATGGGGGGAAACTGTATTAGCACTAGGTGCTATTAACAAAAGATATGACTAATGAGTATTTGGGGAAACAATATCAGAAAATAAGATTTCATTTCTTCTCTGAACCATATGTAGGATGGATACCTTGAGTTGTTCTAGACTTCTCTCTTTGTGCTGAAATCTGCGAAGATTTCGCTCCTTCCATATTCCATAGACAAGGGCAGTGAAGAGGCTCTTTCTGAGTGTTGCCTTGATAGTCTTACCTCTCGCTACTCTTGATAACCAAGTGCACAAGCGGGACCAGATAGGAGGAGGGGAGAAGAGGTTGACTGCTTTGAAGCATTTAAGCAACACTTGACTGGAGAAGGAGCATTGAAAGAAGATATGGTTTCTTGTTTCTAAGCAGTAGGAGCATAAGATGCATGATGTATCCGCGGAGGCATCCCAGATAGCAACTTGTTTGTTCAGTTGTGCCATTTGTTTGTACAACCCTGGGTTTGTTCAGTTTTGCCATTTGTTTGTACAACCAAATTGCCAATTAATGTACCAAATACATGGGTTTTATGTTCTGCATGTCGTATTATCATCATCTAGTTAAGTATTTACGTTCAGTTAAGAATTTTGGAATGTTTTGAGATGTTAATAATCATATGTGATTTAATTTATCATACTGGGCCTTTAGGATTAGGGTCATAGTATTCTAGGCACAAGATAGCTTAATTATATCAGTATGTTTGTTGGGAGCCTATGATGTTCATCAGTCAGCTAGAAAGTACCCGTTTACTACTTACCATAATTATTACTCCACATATCCTAGGACTCTGACCATAGCCACACACACGCTAACTACAGTCTCACTGACCCCTCTCCGCCACGGCTTAATCTTTCGGATGCACAATTGACTTTTGTTTTAGAAAATTATTGTTGTGGTTAATTATATTGTTTTAAATGATTGGAACTAAATTTTATTGGGCCAACAGACAGTAAATAAAGTGCTAATTATCATGCCAAGCATCAAGTGTAAAGTTGGCTATGGAAAGGCCTTCACCTAATACGTCAACTGTTTTGAACTTCTGAACTACAATGGGTGCATTTCGATTTATTGCAAAATTGTTTAGATGTGCTAATGGCACCATTGATGGAAAATATGCTTCATTGGTTCTGTCCTAGTTCCTACTTAGATAAACTGTTTTAGCATTCTTCAAATTCACCCAGATTTTGTAAAGTGGTATATCATGTATGGCCTACGATGACAGTGTTTCTTATACAGTTCAACTTCGCAGATAATTTAGTTTCTGTTCCTACTTGCTACTTTCTTCAATTTAATTAATTGCACATTTAATTGCTAGGTAACGAACTATGAAGTATGTTTTGACGTCATTTCTTTCCAGGGTTGAGTTGCATTTATCCATCTGATCTGATTCCATTCACAAGAAAGCCACTGTTTATAATTGTTGACAGTGATTCCAGCGAAGCTTTTAAGGCAAGTTTATCATGTTGCATTTGAGGTCAACAACCCCTTTGATTGCAGAACTGCAGCCTTAGTCTTGTGCTGCAATTTCCAGTATTACATTTTATTTATTACTCCATCAGACTTAGAAAAATTGACATGTTTTCGTTTTTGGGTTGTTCCGGAAAATCTAAGATGTTTCCTTTCAAGAAGACTTTTTATAGTCAATTTTACCTTGTTACCCTCGATTTCTATTTCCCCACCCTAAAAGTTACTTTTGTACTGTATTATAGTATAATCTATTTTATTTTATGATAACTTACAATTACACCCCCTTGAGGTCAGACGAAACCTTCAATTTGCCCCCTGATTGTTTATGCTCCATTTTACGATTTACCTTTGTGGTCCCAATGTTGCAGAACAATAGCAGTCCAAGGCATTAATTCCTCTTAAACAAACTTTAGATGTTCATGAGTTTACTCCATTTCAAGGTCAAGGCATGTCACCAGTACACACTGAAACTTAAAATCTTGGTCTGATTCCATGATTTTTTCTTGTCCAACTTTGAGGCTTCGATGTCAAAGCTTCAATATTAGAGTCATTAATGCTTCCAAACTTTTGTTCTTTCCAGCTTAAGGCCCAAAACCTTTTGAAGGTGGTCAAAATGTTTAATCAGTTCTTGGCATTGTGATCTTGAATGTAGGAACTATCTCCATGTACAAGGATTCCTTGTGTGAATCTCTGACAATAGAAAAAATTACATATTGCAGGATGCTTTTAAGATAATGGCTTGGTAATCGTAGATGTTGTGGATTCCCCCCCAATAGTTTTATCGTTAAAAATCAATTGGAACATCTTTGTTCTTGGGAGATACTTAAGTGAAGTATTTTTGTCTCATCTTTAAAAATCCCTTACGTTGCATTTCAAAAAAGAAGAAATGAAGTACTTTTGTATCACTACGGTCTGAGCTTTAATGGTTAAAGACTTCAATTAATTTGTTCCAATTACACTGTATTTGTCTCTGGTAAATTCTGTCCTTGAACTGCTGAGCATGACTTGGATAGTAAGCCAGTTTCAGATTTGTACTATCTATGTTGCAAAAACATTGCAGATTCCGTTGGACTTCAACTAGCTTTTCCCTTCTTCATCAGTCTCAAACTATTCATTATGAATATAACCTTGTCTTCTACATGCAGTCTGTCAGTGGATCTGAGAAAGGAGAGCGAGCTGCATTCCTTCTCTCTCCAAGTTCAACTCCTGCAGTTTCCGATTCATTACAACATCCGATTGGTAGCTTATTCACCATTTTCCTCACAGCCCCTCTGCAAGCCCTTTGCCTGCTGATTGGTGTTCAAGGGTCAGACATGAAAATGGTGCGCGTTATGCGAGTCTGTACTTTTATGCTTCAAATATTCTTTGTAGTTGATCATGGTTCTTTCGTGAAAAATGCTAGGATACGTATGACAGAGCTGAGAAACTACTTTCGTCATCTTTCAATGAATGGGGCTTGATTTTAGCTGCATCAGAGGCCCTTGATCCCGTCTGGGCACAGATTCTCAGAGATCCATTTCTGAGACGTTTTCTTCTACGGTACGTAACAGATATTTACTTTCAGAATTCATCCCTGTAAGTGAAACTGAATGGGAGAATACTTTCTTGTATTGATCAATGAAATATACAACGTATATATATACACATCAAGAATCCTATATAAGGAAGGAGATAAATCTTAATTAATACTAATTATAACAGACACTTAATTACAGCTAATTATTCCTTTTCTGTAAGATTCTATAACAATCCCCATAACAATCCCCAAACAGAGATTTACTTTCAGAATTCATCCCAAAACAGAGATTAACTTTCAGAATGCATAAAGGCGTTATGAGCCATTCTTTAGCTTACAAGTTAGCAAATTACTTTCTTTCCTTTCGAATAAAACAAATTGTTGCTTTCTTGTCTAAGTTTATTCTTGTGGATTCCTTTTGTAATGTCTTCTTTTGATGTTTAAAATAAGATTTCGGGGGAAAATATGAAATTGATGAGTAAAAAGTGATCTTAAATCGGATTTTGGAGCAAAATCAGACTTTAGAAGGGAAAAGAACCGAAACATGTACCACATGAATTGGCAGCAATTTCAATTCATATATTCATTTCTCTAGTGTGTTCATCCTGGAAAAGAATTGAAATTTTAAATATTGATGCGAAGTTTGTAAGATGAAAAGAACACAGCAGAAAATAGCATCAGTCAAACGTTTGAACTTGCTGACTTTAACCATCCATGTAAGCCGTCATTTAGGATTAGCGTTAGAGGTTGTGAAAGTTTTTGAACGCTCATAATAGCTTATCCGATCCGCTAATGCTGAAAGCTACTGTTGGATTGCCTTTCCAACCTCTAACACTGAAACTTTAGCATTTGTTCTCAAACGATTCTCTAACATCCAATTCCTACCTTCCACAGGTTTATATTTTGCCACACTGTCCTGACATTATGCGTCAAGACAAGCAGCAAAAAGGAATTTCATCCCAACTGTTCCCCGGCTCTCCCAGATTCTCTTGTGCCAGCATGTGCAACTTGTCAAAATGTGATCATGCAGCTAGCAAATGTCTTTGGAGCATCCAACAGCTTTATCTTCTCAGAAGGATTTCTGGTTTCTGATAGTGGAACCGGTGATGTGGAGACAATGTCAACCTCATGATATTTTGCCAGAATCAGACTGGTAGCCACTAAAGAAGTCTGTATCTTCATGTTTTGCGCTAGGTATGTTGTCTGAAAGTTTCAAGCCTATTAGACTTATCTGTGTTCACTATGTTAGAAGATTCCTTTTTTTTTTTTTTTTTTTCATTTTGTTGGAAAGCGAAAATGGGAGGAAACCCGTGTACAAGATTCCTTTGGTATGTGCTTATGTGCGTTTATATGTTTTCTCATAGGTGAGGTCTGTGTCTTTTATTTTTATCCCAATATACAGCATCAAGTTATAGGGCATACAACTCGAGTGGTGTTTGGAAAACGGATGTCAAAAATTGAACTGATCCGTACAGTCTGTCTGAATCCAAACTGACTAAAAGAGTCAATAACATGAACCTGAAATGAACTCGATTGTGGCCAAATCCGAAATGATCTGAACTCAAATAACCAGAACATATATGTAAAAAAATAAGGAAAAAGAAATTGTTTAACATTGTTGCAATTGATTTAAATCTAATCCACCTAGACTAAGGTAGAATTTCACGAAAATAAATGACGTCGATGAACTACTATGTAATTGAGACTTAAAGAATTTCATCGCCTTGCTATTGATGTCAAGTTGCATCTTGGAGTTCAGGGATGGAGGAACTTGCACGGTTATGCACAGGTTGACTGGTCTATGGTCGCGTCGCTTGAGTGGTTATGTTTTTGGTTAGTAACTGACTCACTGTTGACGTCAAGTTCCAGCTTGCACTTTAGGGGAAGAGGAGGTGGTGCAATTGCATGTGTGCTTTGGGCTGGTCATTGCGTTCGAGAATCATGGCTTATCTGAGCGGAGCACTGCTTGAGTAGTTCCACTTCTGGTCAACGATGCTCGTATAGTCGTTTAATGATTATCCTTACTCAATTTCAGCCTAAAGTACTCTGTAAATGAAATTTATGTTAACCGATTCTAACCTAAACATGACCCAAACCCAAATGAACCCGACTCAAAACCCGAATAGCCCAAACCTAACCAAACCCGAAATAAGCTTGATCCGAAGCAACCAGAATGACCCGAATCCGAGCCCAAACAAGATCCAAATCAATTGATAAATTAAGCTACTTAAACCCCATCCTTGGGACGTAAAATTGTAACTAGGATAAGTGGGGTCGAAAAACAGAGATCCGTAAATTGTGATTTCTGTAGCTATGAGATTTTTGGGTTTTTAAATATATCATTTGGTGAAACAATCAGTAGATCACGGAAATAAAATACAGCAGGTGAAAATACTGAAATTAATCAAACAATAAAAGCCTCCTAAAAAATCATCTAGCAGCCGATGAAAACTAAAGTAGTTGTGTTTCGAGAAATTGCAAATTAGGGAAGTTGGATAAATATCAAGCAATCCACTCTAAGCGTAGAGTCATCCTCGCCATCAGCGATCTGGCGGATCACTCCTTATCAGAGTCAACCTTAGGGCCTTAAACTCACCCAATGTCCATCTGGAAGGCCCCTAGTGCAACTAATGAATATCCCTTAGTGTTCTAGGATGCCTTCTTAGGCTACTTCCAAGAACACCTTGTGAGATCTCGATCTATTGAGTGTTGATCTCTTGATGCATCACCACCAAACACTAGATGAATGTTGCGATGTAGTAGTGCTCCTACACCCTTCCCATCCTCATAAAGCTCAAAATCTCTGTTACAGTCACCCTCGATGAATAGTGATTTTCCGGAAAAAATTGTCCGACGGTCAAAATCTGTAATTACCGAGACTCGATTTTAAATGTGCAGGCACACGTTTTCTAATAATTCTCATACTCCGGGAATTAATATGAGATCCATTCTATGGGATTTCA